>JAMKCH010087619.1:0-76889 GCA_023653785.1 Ophioderma brevispina | reverse complement strand
TCAAAAGCGAAACAATTTTGACGCGTGATTGTTTATTCCACTAAACCTACATCCTGTGCACATTGTTTTACAAAAATGCATTGTGGGCAAACAGGATTTGTTCTTTAAATTATTTATACAGACTTCTGCGGCAATTGGGCAATAGAGGGTGCTATAACATAAAGGTCGGTGAACCTTGTTACGACTCACACCATATCGTCGGCCGCGTCACATACTGACGTATTTGCAAAATACGCATTTGGAGAAAAACGGCGGTGAAGATTTTGCGATTTTAATTTGCCCCATACTGTTAATTAAAACATATATTTCTATTAAAACCTAGTGGAAAATCGCCGAAATAAGTTAAATTTCAAATATATTTAACTAATCAGCTTCCAATTTATTTAAATATGCGAAACTATGTGAAAACGACAAAATACCAATTCTACCGTGAACTGCAAAATACGTCACGCAAATACGTCACTATGTGACGCGGCGAATACTTCAAAATACTATATCATACTTTGTATGCGCCATAGCCAGCGCCTTATGCCCAGTCACAGATAAATATCCTGTGCTAGTTGCACTCGCAGTATTAATGGGATTATCAAGTGGAGTGTTTAATGCCACTCCTGCCGTTGTTGCCAAGGAGTATGTTGGTGTTCAGCGTGTTTCTGATGCAATTGGCTTTATTTTCTTCGTGACAGGCATTGGTATATTCACTGGTTCTTATATGGCAGGTAAATCTACCAGCTGTGTCCTGCCGGCAACTATAGCTGGTCAAAGATCAAACTCGTTAAGGTCCATCCATACTTCACTGCAGTGCAATCCTTTTTAATACAAATGTCTGTACGGACAGTAATAACTAAAATACCCAATTTTGTCCATATCAGGTTGCTTTTGGTCATATGATTTGTAGGGTATGTTACAGACATGCAAATACCTATTTTTATGATTTTTTCGACTCTCCGATCAGCAAATCACTGATAGTGGCTTTAATTAATTGTATAACACATTATTTATAAATATTTTATTGCTATTTTTAAAATATATTGTTTGGTGTTCTACGAAGCATAGAGCACCTTACAAAGCATAGAATTGTGAAAGAACCATATAGTAAAAGACTGTGTATATTTGCATAACACAACCACAATTGGCTAGGATAAATTCAGAGAATTTAAAGAGACACTGGCACATTTGGAAAATAGTGCGCCCTCACGATTTTTCAAAATTGATAATTTTGCATGGTTGTAAAGCTTTTGTATACATTAGCCCTAATCTTAAATATTTAAGACCAAATCAGTGTCCTTATGGGCAAGCAGAATGATTTTTATAATTAATGTCGCCGGCGACGTTTATTCAGCAGACGACGAAAATGTCGTTTAACACACGCCGGAGCCCGATTCTCATGGCATAAACCCTGTTTGACCGGTCTGTGACCTTTGTGGTTTTAATCTCATTGAGTACGAGTCTATGATATTCATGTTGGCCTACAAATTACCTGGATGTGCTTAGCCTCTTATTAATGTCCCTATCTGTTTGGGGTATGTTATTTTATATGTAAAATGTATCTCTATTCTTCCAATGGCCTAGACTATCATTTGCGATCAAATTGCAGAAATTTCATATTTTGTGAAAATGTGCCAGTGCCGCTTTAAATTAAAACCAATCCATCGGTGCAATATATCATATTGAGGTCACGTGATCGCATACGATGCTCATTCATCATCCTGGACAACCTAGTGATTATGTTCTTTACAAAATCAAATACATGAATATTTAGGCTGTTTTATTATTTGGCAAAATTACATTATACCCTTAGCAAATATGCTGTATCATGTGCTTTATTCCGTTAACAGAATAAAGCACATGACACAGAGTAGGTGCGAAGGGTATAATGTAATTATGCCTGTTATTATATTGCACAGTATATTGGACGTTTTATACTAAATATACATATCCTTTGACATGATAATCAAAGGGATCAAAATCTGTGATGTTTCAAGTGGTTATTTTCTATTTCAAGAGGATTATCATCGATTGAAGATGTAAGAGGCTGCCTTGAATTGGCAAAAATAATAATAGTTTCTTAACAATTTTTTTAAGAATACATTTTTGAGAACGAATCTTACTTCAGAAACTTCAGCATATTTTTTTTTTTATTTCAGGTGCTCTGAAAGATGCCACGGGCGGTTATGATACAACATTCTATGCGGCTGGTGCTGTATTCCTTCTCGCTTTTCTAATCATCTTTGCTCAACCTCTGATTCAGTGTATGAGAAAACAAGATGAAGATGTGGCTAGACCAACTACCAATGAAAAACACGGCCAAGATAATGTTGCAATGGAACTGGAAAAAGTGTAATATCAGATACATTTTGCATGGCATGTTTTGTTCAAAACACGGAACATTGCACTAATGTTAAAACAGTTAGCCGAGGAAATGGAGTTTATCATGACAATGTAAATTTATTAATGAAACTTATTGAACTTTAAGTGACTTAATGAGCTTAACATTTGGCAACAGGTAAAGGCACTTGAATATTGACCACAATTGCAAAAATAGTAGATATTTCACCCGTTCTGTGATTTTCCTTCACACAGATACGCCTAATCATTTTACCGTGAAGGGTATATATAACCTGTAGACAAAAATTGGTTAGATTGGAAAGTCTTTTTATCATCAAATTTAAAAGTGACTTCGTTTAAATCCATATCATTTCGAAGAGTGCAACAAATTAGTTGAATTCAAATAATTAAAATCATTTACAAATCTAATATTCTTTACTGTTTAAAAGGAAATCACGATATGGGTTCTCAGAGTCTGGTTGGTGAATCCTCTGGACCCAACTTCTACTGGCTTCTACTAGGAAGTATTTAAACTCCTATTCAGCTTATTATGCTTCTTTGATAATGTCTTCATTGCACTTCTTTCGGTGGTTATGCCATATTCGCTTCTGCCAGTAGTGTTAGCTCAAAGACAACACCTTCTTTCCTTGCATGAGAATAGATAGTGACATCAGCTGGTCTCCGTGACGTGACTCTGGTGTCTATTTTTGGCGGGAATTTGATGAGGAGTCTGTCTTCATCCCACACCACAGTCCACACAGAGCACACAGTCCAAGAGCATGTTTATTCCATGTCTTCAGATTGACTAGTGTAGGAAGTGTATCCTGTATAGTGCTTAGGTAGAATTTCAGCATTTCTGTTGAACAGGAGTAGAGGAGCTTATTCCATCTCCCAACATAGTCATTTACCTTTCTGGGCCTTACTAAAAAGGGATACCAACATCTGTTCCTCTGGCACTTCTTTCACCACAGCTGTTTGACCCCATGCAAATTGTCTCTGATTTTTAGAGCAACTTACAGGTGCAGGCCGGGTATTTCTGTGTTCTTTCTTGTTCAACTGGTCAATGCCTTTCCCAGACTCTGTGTAATCGAGGCCTTGTCGGCTATGCTATCCTTTGCAAAGTTCACATTGATATCGTTCCCTTTCATGTAGCTCTCTCACCCCATTCCAGTTCTTCTTTTTTCTCACCGCATATTTTAAAATGTGGTACTTCACAACTTGCATACATTTTAGGTGGATAGAAAGGGCCTTTAGTGGCAGACCTTTGTTGTTTCTGTTCCTGTACAAGATGGATGGATTTGTACACCTTAGCAGTCCTGCCCACTTCTTCAGGTATCGAGCTGACAGAGTTTCAAGATTCTTTGCAAGTGAGATAGGGAAGCAGTAGATGAACTCCCCTGAAATTCGACTAACGATATGGTTTTCGTATATTATCCAACTTCTTATGCTGTTCACCTGGTCAGTGTCAGTCTTCTCCAAGAGATCCTTTAACTTGGTCTCCACACATGACCACATCTCTTTGTCACTGGGATCCTTGAAGATCTCTTGGCCAAGGAACCTCGTGGATGCCTGGTGGATGAAGGGGGCCATTTTCCATCTATGCATAGATGAGCATCATAGGGTACATATGATGTTGATTCCTTCCCATTCTGACGGACTACATAGATCTTCTTCATGGTCAGACTTTTACACTTTGTAGACTTCGCCTTCATTGTTCTAGTCCACTTTAGAGAGGTCTTTACTAGTCGAAGTAGCTCTTTGCATCCATCTACACCACTGACTATTATGGTAAGATCGCCTGCATAGGCTTTTATTTCTATTGCGGTATCTACCAAGTTTCCTATGTACTTAAAGCAATATTAGCACATTTTTTGAAGAGCGCCCCCAATTTTTCAAATATTTGGAGATTTTTACACGATTGCATTGGTAACTGGCTAGTAAACTATACCTGTGAATGGTTAAGCTCGAAAATGTCTATGTGTCACAAACGAAGGAATTTTGTACTAAAATAATTATTATCGGGGATCCCCGATAATAATACAACGGCTGCTGGAAACGGCCTTCCAATGTGAAATAGCCGGGAAATAGCGCCATGTACCTGTCTACGCTCATCCATTAGTTGTTTTAATAGTTCAGGCAAGCCAAGTTAGAGGTTATTTTCTCGAGGTGGCACTATTTCATCATGGACGGACATAAACTTTGTATTTCCAGCTCTGCCGTTAAGTCCAATCTGGGATCCCAATTCTAATTACAAAATCGCTTATTTTGTGATAAATACGCATTTTTTAGCATTCTCGTTCGCAGGTATAGTTTCCTAGACATTACCAACGTACCTGTGTAAAAATATCAAATTTTGAAAATTGGGGGCGCTCTTCAAAAAATGTGCTAATATTGCTTTAAGGCAGAAAAATAAGATAGGAATGACTAGATTTTTTTGGACGTATTTACAAGATTATGCAGAATTTTCACGTTTTGCAAAGAAAGGATTTTGATGATTACCAGGAGATTTAGTATATCCCTTCCATTTAGGGGAAATTGCTAGATTTAACAAGACAAATAACGCTACCTTCCTTTTTTGCGGTGATCGTCAGGTTGGTAGTCATTTTCTTCTTGGGATGTAAGGGATATATAAGCCTGGGCTTGATATTATGAATACCATAAAACCTGTGCACGTCCTGAGAAAAGCCAGGGTGCGGCCACAGCCAGTCATGGTTTTCAATCTTTTTTTTTTTCTATAGGGTTACGTGATACAACTGAAAGATTTATCTTCTTTGGTAAATCAAAAAGAGGAAATTCTGAGTTTGTGTGTGTGTTTTACGACGACAATATATATATATTTGATTATAAGAGAAAATTGGTATTCTGCCCGCCATTTTGATTTTTTTGGCTGCCATTTTGAGGCAAAATGATAACTACACATGTTTTGTGGTAGCAGCTCAATAACAAGTTAATAATGTATTCTTTATATTACGATCATATATTGAACAATAAGCTTGTAAGTATGCTTATTTGTATCTAACGTTTGTGGCGGCCATTTCGAATTTTGGGTCACCTGATTAAACAATGGAATCTTAAGATTACCGAGACAATGACCTATGCCTATGTACATTAAAAGAGGGAAATTTCAAGTTTTTGTGCATTTTACGACCGAAATATACCTTTTTTTATGCAAAATTCAATATTGGTATTTTGGCAGCCATTTTGATCTTGTTTTTGGCTCAATTTTGAGGCAAAATTATAGCCATGTAGATTTTGCGATAGACGCTCAACAATAAGTTAATAAGGCATCTTCCACATTACGAATATAATCTGAAAATTACTTTTATGGTCATGTATAGCTGTATAGAGCGTTCATGGCAGCCATTTTGAATTTTGTAGGTTACGGCTAAAAAAAATTATGTTTTTGTGCGCATTGTACGACGGAAATATGCTTTTTTAGCCAAAATTGATATTTTGGCCGCCATTTTGTTTTTTAAGTCAACAATCAGGGTGGCCCAAAAGCTTATTTTGTACAAATATTGACTGCTATGAGGGGCATGGTTGAAACTATAGGCTCAAGGTGATCTCGAAACCATACTATGCCCCGAGGCGTAAGCCGAGGGGCATAGTATGGTTTCGAGATCACCGAGGGCCTATAGTTTCAACCATGCTCCGAATAAAAAGCAGTCAATATTTGTTTTATATACCGAATATATAGATTTTTGTCATCTGATTGGTTAAAAGAACATTCTAAGCCAGGAGGATGCTAACACAGGCCTATGTAGCTCATGAGCTATAGGCCATGTTGTCATGGCGTGCATGCATGGTTCAGTGGGTTTAACAATTTCCTTTCTTGTGTTGAGGAAGTGATGTTGGAGTCCAAAACGGATCGCCATAATCGACTTCTTGCCATTTTTTTGTCGGCAAGACGTGTACAATTTTCCTTGCAGCTCCGAATTCAGCAACTTTTACACGGCCTGCAGATGGCCGTCATTGGTGTCAAATTATTTATAATCCTCGAATTTCACGGTGTATTTTACCTGCCGTTTGGTATGCGCTGTATCTCTGATTCCTTTCAGATCTTCATCTACAACTATAGGCGGAGTCACCTATGAGTCTATGCTATGGTCTATGGTTTGAGAATCACCGCTACAAGCATTTCCCTAACATGATGAAAACACACACACATCACGACTAAATGTGATAATTCCAACTTATATTTCTGTTACAATCACCTATAACACAATGTTGTCTCTTGATTTATGCAGAAATCTTTGGATCTAGGTGCTTATCAACGGTAGAAAATCGTTTGCCAGCGACCCGTCAAACCTGAGTGCCGATGCCATGGGCGCAGCCATTTTAAGTTCTCCAAAAAGCAAAGCGCGACGCCGATGGCGCTATGACAGGTCGCTGTCAAACAACATCAGAGGGGATAGGTTTCAAGTACGAGCAGTAACAACAACCTCAAACATGAATAGGCCTACTGATGCTGCGATTCAGCCATTCCCTTGCTCTTGTTTGTATCCCCGGTGTGTATCAGACTTTACACTACAGCACAGACTCCCCACATACGAGTAAACAAAATACAGTCTGCTTATATTCATCTCTTACACCAGCTTCAATATGTACACTCATAATACGGACGAATAGTTCGTACGACAGTCTTTTACGCTGGGAAGAGGTGTCAGGACATAGTTAATGAACTATGCCCGCTCTTCCCAGGGCATAGTTCATTTTTGGTTCAATTCTTGAAGCTAGTTGAATTAATGCCTCCACTTTTAACCAATCAGATGACAGGGATCTATATATGAGGTATATAATAAACAATATAGTTTATGCAACATAAAAATAGTGGCTATGTGGTAGGAAACTAGATTAGTTATGACCTAGGATGTACCTGTCTGTTGTGTTCTCCACTACACATATCATTGATTTCACCACTACGGGACTCTTAGTTTTGTTACACCCGCACCCCACTGTTATCACCCACTGTTATTTTTTTTTATCACCTGAAAGGGTTAATATTGTCACCGAACGTTTACCCAGTAGCAAGGTCTCAAAATATGGTGGTGGGAGTTCTTCCTATGCATGTAGACCAGTCACATGGTAACACACGCTTACTCCGTACTGATAAATAACTATCATGCTGGCTTGGAACTTGGTTAATGGAAGATTGGTTCGCGATGTTGTGAGATGACGCAGTACCCACACGCTGGACTCAAACTTGAGCTTGGTTCCAAATTTTGATCCGATGCATCTGCGAGCTCGCTCTGACCACCCGAAGCACAAATCACATCCTGATGTCCTGCCGACGATACCTGCCTTCCCAGAGATGATTCTTGGTCACGTACTAAATTTTGCCTCGTCTAATTTCCTCTAATTTCACCAGCATTTGCACTTCCATCATCGACGCTATTTTGATTGTTGATAGCGGTGTTTCAAGATGATTCCCCACAGCTAGTCAAATTACTCTTAGATGTCACTCAATTTTCCCTTGTCGCTTTCCTTTTTGTTCCCCTGCGACAATCCATCCTCAACAAAAATTCAATATGATTTAAGTAATGACTAAATCAGAGTCGATGTATATGGGTTCCTTCGAAGAAATATTTTTGATTGCGTTGTGAACCAAACAATAAAACCTCGCTGCCCCGCGAAAGGGGAGAGGAATACTATTGGGTAAAATAAAATAAAATACAAGCGGCTGATTGGCCCATCACAACACCTGGCATAAAGGCATAGTGATGATGGCAATTTGCATAAGCAATCATTTTAAAAAAACGGCCAACATTTTAAAGGTAAAAGCCCTACTATTATATACAACTAGGACGACAGTTTGGTATGGTATTAAAATGTATGCTTTCTGGGTCAAGAGGTTCAGGAGACAATTTCAAGAACTGTCACAGTCGTGGCAAGTTACAGTTATTATTGCGTTGTACCACATAGTGACCATTGAAAAATCCAAAAACTGCAACTTTTGGTTTGGGGGTTTTACGTCTTTCAATGGGCAATTTGCAGTTTACTGCGACACGAACACGCTGACCACAATCAATATTGCAAGTAGGCTTTCTCGCTCATTCAGTCGGAAACCTTCTTTGTGTAATAAAATCAATACACACGGACGTATTATTGTGTTGTACACACATTGACCAATTTTTAAAAATCCAAAAACTACAACTTTTGGTTTGGGGGTTTTATGTCGTTCAGGCGTTCTATCGCAGCCATTTTACACGATTTTTTACAAGTGAGGTGTTAAATGAAAGAGCAAGACTTAAGCAACAAAATGTATATTTCGAAACAACGACGAAAAGGACGTAGCAGCGAAAACCATTTGAATTAATAAGCTTTCGGTTGATTTTAATAACCTTCATCAGATCCTATTGTAAAAATAGACAATAAAAATAGAATCAAAAGCCCAATAGATTAAACTGACAACCAGGGCAATTTTGGGGGTTAAAAGTTAACAAATTTTTATACATCGAAACTCTTATACTACAATATTACAAATATAACGCCCATCAAATGTTACCGAAATTGCAACCTATGAGGTTTGGCATTTGACCTTTCAAAGTACATATGAGGTTTTTCCTGCCCAGGCGACGATATATAAAATTTAAATATCGACCTCTGGAAAGGCAACCGTTACTCTGAGGTTCACGTTATACCCTCACTTACGATCACTGGGTACCGATCTTCAGACGGATGATGTCACATGGTCGTGTCTGTCTTAACCAAAGAACTTGTATGTATATACATGTTATGGTGTCACGACCACGCTCTCCTGTAATGGGATTGAGCACTCTTAATTCCAAAGATAGTCAACTGTAAATAATACTGTTTACTGTGATATTATCAAAATTCCCATGCAATCGTTATACTTTGTCCGGCCTGTAGTATGAAGTGATGACGCGCGAGTATACCCAGTACCGCCTTTAAGTTGCAGTTCGCTTGTGCTTTGACTACTCCCGCGCTGAAAGTCGGGACAGTGTATACGCCCGCGTTGTTACTTCGTACCTCGAGCTTGCCAGAGTATATACGTTTGGGGTGAATGCATTTCGTCAAAGCCAATTATGGGTAAGACGTGGGAGTTTTGACAAGTTGTGCGCTGGCGACGGCATTTACATCAAATGCTGGCGATGGTATTTGTATCAGTTTTGCCCCATACAAAAGGTGAAGACCACTTTAATAATTACAGTCTAATTAAAGGTGTAGTTTAAATGAAGATAATTATAAATAGCCTACATCTGCAGTAGTTATTTATCAGCACAGAGTAAGCAGGTTTTACCTTTTTTAACAGTGAAACTGGTTCAGGAAAAATCCTTTTTCAATTTACTATAAACAAGCATGGGTCATAAAGTTTGCTTGAATTCAATGCAAGCTTCCTGTGAAGTTGGCCATGAAAATGATCGTAAAATTTTACCTTCTGACACTAGCTTGATTCAAGTTTAATACCATTCTGGCGAATACGAGTTATGCACTTAACTGTCTACCAATTACCATATCAATGAGCAAACAGTAACAGTAACAAATATACAGATTTATGACTTTTGTTGCTATTCCATAACATTCCACAGGGTGAAACGGGTTTAACCTTTTCACTGGGGCTGCTGTCATAATGTCATATTAAATTATGGAATACATAATACTCAAAAATAAATTCCAATTCTTATTTTCAATTCTTGTGCTACGAATATATAACTGCATTTATAAAATTCATTTTTTGAAAACAATTATTAATTACGACATGGAACGAATTAGCGAAATGAAAAATAACCATGTATCTTGAAAACCTCACTGCACTGGATACATTGCATCAAATAGCCTGTATTGTAGGCTAACTTTTAAGTTTTCCATAACTTTAATCAACAAAATGTTCTGTATTACATGAATATCATGACTCGTACTCATGGATCTAAAACCACAAAGTCCAGACCGGCAAAACAGAGTGGCATGCGTTGGAACATGCATCGGCGTGCGTTTTCTTTGGTGAACGACAATTCGGTCGTCTGCTGAATTAATGTTCCCGGCGACATTAATTATAAAATCGTCTGTTTACCCATAAGGACCTGATTTTGGTCTTAAAATTTCAGGTTGGTTCTAATGTAAGAAAAGCTTTACAACCATGGCAAAAATACTCGATTTTGAAAAATCTTTGAGGGTCGCACTATTTTTTCAATGTGCCAGTTCTCGTTAAACAGTGGCCTTTTCAATCCTCATCCCTGACTGCGCATTCGATTTCTGAACTCGAAAAGGGTTTTTTCATTTAGAGATAAAGGTTTGCTTTTTAGCCCTCTGGCCGTGTATCTATCGTGTCATATAACACGGGCGATAGCAGTATTTTAAGTAGAACAACGGGGCCGCAGCCGAGTTGTTTTAGCGCTAAAATATTGCTGTCCCGCCCTGTGGATTATGACCGTTAGATTACACGGCAGAGGCCGTAAACAATACCTTTATTCTCATTCTTTACCACTTTTATTTATTTCAAAAAAGAACCTTATGTGGTACATATTACTGAAATTGTGACATATATTTACCCACCGAATTACCCGGCTTTTTTAAATCGATCCGTCCGTTGTTTACTATTTCCGCCTTCGGTGCCCGATCGATCGTGCGTATGCGGACGCGTTTACGCGACGCGCTGTACCGTGTGATTATGTGATATCACACTGCCTAAGACCATAAATTGCGTAAACAAGCTCGAGTGTTTAAGAATTCTTAATATGTGGAGGTGGATGGTTCATGTTTGTTATTGATAGATCCTGAATATTTCGTTACCGACACGCCGCGCTTTTGTCGTGGTGCGGGTGTAACCACGAGACCCCATATTTATTAACGGACTACACCTTGTAGACGAATTCCTATATGTATAGGTCGTGCAGTAACAATAGAGAACACAATAGGCTGTTCACTACTTCACAGTACGCTGTAATTATACTATTTTATTTCTTATAACACATGGCAAATCCCCCGAAGTGCTCAGGGTGCTATTGTGGAGCGCCTTAGGCTGCAACAACACAACGAGTAACTCCAGAACGATGAAGGAAGCTTGGAAAAGAATTCCGATTTTAGATGCAGTAGGAAACCGAAGTTCTCAGAGAAAACCTTCGGAGGACGGGTGATGGATCGGTACCAATTCAGGTACGACACGGATCCGCGCGAATCCGCCCCGGGCCGCAATTGGTGAAAGGCGAGTTAGTCCAGAGGTTTAAGACCCACTGGAGCAAAATCGTGCAACTTTGTGATAGAACCTATAACCTTTGTACACGCTTAATATGACCATACACCAATCATTTTCCAAACGGGACCCCAGCTGGATTTGACTTGTGGGGGGGCGTGTGACCTTTTTTTCAAATGCTGCCATTCCCATTTTTATTTCTTATATCCGTCGTTAAAACACTGACCTTTGGGACTAACCACTGTTTTGAATGCCCAAGTACCCAAATATGACATTATTTTATAAATACATTCTGTCAGGTATTTGTGTTCCAATCTGGCCGCCAAATTGCACTAAAAGTGACACTTTTCCTTTTTCTTGCTCAACAATGAATTAACTATATTTTTATGTTTAGGGCCAAGAAGTCCAAAATATACATAGTTTCGAAATATTCTTATGTCATGTCCCTTGGTGTTTTTCAATATGGCAGCCATTTTGAGTTAAACATTCCATTTATTAAGGGAATAGTCAGCTCTAGTTATTACTTTTGAGATGTTAGTAAGGCCTTTGTTAATATTGCAATTACAAGGATCCTGTTAATGTGTGTTAAATATGAAAAGGCTTACTCCTGAAAACTGCCATTTTTCAAATACGGTTTTGGGACTAACGGTTGTCCTCAACTAAGGTTCGTTGTATTGTCAACACGATCTAAAAACCAAAAATACATGTAGGGAGCTAAGTGGGCCATACATTGATTGGAATGAACCGTACGAAACATGCATGGTAGGTCCTGGTAGCAATGTTATTTCGTGCTTATGCCACCGCGCGACAAACATTTTGAAATGGCACCTCCTGTAGTTACAAGTTTTAATTAATTAACAAGGCTTGTCTGATGTGGTAGATATACTGCTATGTCTAAACCTATCACTAAATATTGGATTTATCGAACATATAAATAATGTTAATAAATTCGGCCTGCTTTTGTCTATAACCCCTTTAATATACCACATTAAGGCTGTTAGGGGACAACAGAGAGGGGCACATTTCATTAAGCTCCATTGTTTCGTTATGGCTGTTACACATTTCAAGCCTGTCTTCTTACACTGTCCTCTGCCTCCATATGGTGAGGATCTACAATATGGTGCACGATGCACTTCACACCAGAAGGTGGAAGAGTCACGTCATCTTCCACTGTACATTGGACGTTTCGGAAAGTCATCCAAAGTCGCCTGGCTTTAATGGTAATTCCAGTGCTATGATACTTCTATTTTGACCCATCTGCTACGTATCAACCGCGCAACAGATGAAGCTAGATGCTAGGCTAGTGCATCTTGTGTTAGTGAATTTTCGGGTGTCTCGAACCTCAGACCTCGAAACAACAGACCACAGACCCTCGAAACAACATCAGACCCGGAAGTAAATTCACTTCCGGGTCTGTCTGATGTTTCGAGGTCGGATGTTTCTAGACACCCCCCCCGGGGATGTCTAGAAACTAAGA
The DNA here is from genome assembly GCA_023653785.1 of Ophioderma brevispina. NCBI lineage: Eukaryota > Metazoa > Echinodermata > Ophiuroidea > Amphilepidida > Ophiodermatidae > Ophioderma > Ophioderma brevispina. Next base: position 63,933 of record JAMKCH010087619.1, on the reverse strand, counting down.
CCTCGAACAACAGACCTCAGACCGGAAGATGATTTTTTTTTTGCCGAAGTCAACATTTTTACTTCCGGTCTGATGTTTCGAGGTCTGATGTTTCTAGACACCCGGGGGGGGGGATTCTAGAAACATCAGACCTCGAGACATCACAGACCTCAGACCCGGAAGTGACTTACTTGCCGGGTCTGATGTTTCGAGGTTTTGATGTTTTCCTAGACACCCCGGTTGTCCTAGAAACCTCGACCTCGAAACATCAACCTCGAACCATCAGACTCGGAAGTAATTTCACTTCCGGGTCTGAGGTCTGATTTGTTTTCGAGGTCTGATGTTTCTCGACTTCGGCCAAAAATCACTTCCTCCGGTCTGAGTCTGTTGTTCGAGGTCTGCTGTTTCCTAGACTTCCCCCTTGGTGTCTAGAACACAGACCTCGAAACATCAGACCCTGAAGTGATTACTTCCGGGTCTGATGTTTCGAGGTCTAGTTGCTGTTTGTTTCAAGGTCTGATGTGTCGGACACCCGAATTTTCCTATTCTATAATGCCTTTCTGAGGCATACCCCTGCCTTTTACTATTATTCCTACACTATTACTATTCTTACTCTCTTGTATGGTCATTATGTCAGGTCAGGTTGTCCCTTTTGAGGGCCTCTACTGGATATCCTGGTAACCAGTACTAGTGTACTACCTGTCCCAGGGCCTAGTTTTCGGCGGCTAAACCGTCACCCCATGGTTTCTAATGGGTGTCGGTTACCCTGCCGAATAAAAAGAACATCTACCTACATGGCTTCAGCTCTGCATAGCTAATGGCAGCCCATCCTGCACAATGCTAATCTTGCATTGTGGGCGTTTTGATTGCCCAAAGGCTAGCCCACCGCCGAAACTGTGGATGGCGTCATGAAGGGGAAATCCGGTCAATTATCTTTTTTTGCTATGCTCCAATCAAATCCCACAGACAGCAGCATTTGGCTGAGTGTGAGGTGTATCCGACCACCCACACTCGTTTGCGGTACATCACCGGATTTAAAACTTTGGTTTTAAACTAACTAAACTTCTGCATTCAACTTGTAGTGCGTCGCTGTGGCAGAAATCATCCTTCTCCAGTTATGCCTGTTATGAACGTTCATTAAGGTGGAACGAGAGATTCACATAAACAGGTGCCCCTAAATGTATAATAATCTGATTTTGGGCACCTGCATGTAAGCTTTCTTTCTATCACAAATATCTCCCATCTGAAGTACGACTGAGAATATTTCTTTGGTACAAAAACTAGGAACAAATAGGACATTCCTCCTTGGTTTATATTGAATATGAGCATATAAATCACCTTGGTTTTCACTTTTTAGTATTTTGTACCACCCAATAAAAGGTAGAGATCTACGGAGTGTCCCTAATCTTATATGCAAACACGATCTACTCCGTATCCGGGCACTACATATGGCAGGAACTACAAATGGCGTCGAGATCTCTCTTTGCACTTTAAATGCCAATATTTAATGGTTTGTTTTAATATGTAACTCAAAGCTGAAAATAGGGAGTAACGGGAAAGACTGAAAATCGAATGCATGATCACCAGACTTAAATCTTATTAGTTATGTCTACAGATCATACTATACTGTTTAAATCAACCATTTAGAATTTTTTTCAATTAGCAATTATTTACAATGTAAATTCATTGGCAATACAGTTCAATTAGATTACAATGGCGATTGCTAATTTCCAGGAGACCCTCCATCAGTAAGGTTGACAAGATTGTTGGGATTGACTCGGAACAGTGGTTCTTCTTCCACTCTGGCTCCATGTTGGTAACTCCCGTTATGTGGCAATATCCCATTGTAATTTTAATGCTTTTTATAGCCACTTTCGTTTGGTCTTTTGACCATAGAGGCTCTTTGCTATTTTCATTCAAATAAATATAATACGCCTTACTAATGCTAGTATATTAGGTGGTATTGCTGATTTCTTTCCAAAACCTTCTTCAAACCGTTATGTATTTAGCTGTTGTGTTGCAAACACCTTTTGTGTTCCATCCAATGCGCCCTGAGCACTTTGTGTGGATAATGTCCGCTTTTATAAGATGTAATATTTGCAAAATAGTATTATTGTTGGACAAAAGGCATCATATTATATGATTGTAAATAGGTTTTGTTGGTCCTAACAACATAGGTAATAACACAAAATTAAACACACAATTAAATTTATATATTATTTTGAACAGAATATTTGAGTGCAAATTGGCGCCATAATTGGAATATAATAGCTGCAACAAGATATTATTAAAAAGTATATCATATTGAATTCTTGCCCCGAAAAACATAGGAATATACACAAAAATCAGTTAACATCATTATTTTGTGCAAAACATAATAAGTATTAGTTTAGTGTACATTGGGGCCATATTGGAAAACAAAGGACTGACACAAGATCTTTAAAAGTGGTGTCATATTTCGATTCCCTGCCCTAAATACGTTATATACCGAATATCAAGCTGCTGTCTTATTAATTTAATCGAGATATGTGGGGGATTAAATTAAGATTGCTACCATTTTGAAAAATGGGCCACAGTGGCCTCCACAGGTCAAATCCAGCTGGGGTCCCTTTTTGCGGAACTATTTATTTATAGTCTATATAAGTGTATGCCAAGTGTCGTAATTTTCTATCACAACGTGCACGATTTTTTTTGGCTAATCCTCTAGACTAATGGATGAGCCACACACCACCCGCCCCCTCTCCAATGACGCCCGTACAAAACCGAATACGGGTTGACTTCGCCGTACACAGATACGGTTTGACGCCGTCACCGAGTTACAGTTTGTATTTTTTTTAAAAGGTAGAGTCAGAAAATGTCTAGCTTATACTCCAAAATTTTTAAAGTAACCTTATAATAAATTCTCAGTATAGCACCTCTTCGCACCTTGCTATATCATGGATTATTCGCTTTATATATTTTCCGTTAACTGATAAAGCACTGATATATGTAGGTGCGAAGAGAATATGTTAATTATGTCGTGATGTCATTTTTAAAAAACAGTAAAAATAGAAGTTTTTTTTTCAATCATTTTTGTCGACCCAGGTTATAATACCCCTTCACGCTAAAGTGAGTAGGCGTTCTGTGTAAAGTATAGTATATAATCACAGAAAGTATATCACAGAACGGGTGTAAGGCCAAAAAAACAAGTTTGTCTCAGAGGAAATGTGAAAAATACATCGGAAGCGAAATGCGTTTTTTTAGAAAAAATATGCTACTGCCCTAAATGCGTTTTTTTATGCATTTTTGATCCACTTTTTTTCAAGTTTCGTTTTAATTTTTCATATTTTTTTTCTGTAAATGATGCGGGGTCTTTTTTTCTTGGCCTAATATGTGCAATTGTAAGTTACTGATCAGTTGCATGGTCATGATAAACTGCATTCGCTATGTTAACTTTTTAACAGTTAGTGCAATGCCCTATACCTTTATTAAGAGCATAAATTTGGCACCCAGTATGCCATGAATGTATCGTGTATATTATACTTTTTCCAGTTCCATTGCAGCATTGTCTTGGCCATGCTGTTCGTTGGTAGTTGGTCTAGAGGCATCTTCATCTTGCTTCCTTATACATTGACTCAGAGGTTAGCACAGATGAAACAGGGAAAGAGATGACGCAGTTACCCACACGCAGAGAATGTTATACTATAACTGCCTGTGGTATCTTTCAGAACACCTGAAATATATAAATAAACAGGCTGAGGTTTCTTTAAAAGGGTTTGGTAATTTTTTATGTTGTTGGCCAGAAGTAAACAAAAATTCTTAAAAATTGGGTAAGTAACTATTATTTTTTTGGCAAGGAAATATTCTTTTGCCTAGTGAAATACTAATTTTAACATATAAGCGTGTTCGATAATTCAGGCACTATTGTTGTTCCTATCCCGATTGACCTCTGTGGCCCATCCCAGCACAATAAAAATCAAGGATTCTGGGATGGGACACGGAGATCAATCGGGATATGAACATTGTTGTTGTTGTTGTCCTTCTATGTCGCTGTTTTGTAGTCCCCGTCATAGGGCTTGGGCTCGCTTATTGATGCAACCTCTTCAGGGTGTCCACAAAAAATAGTGCAAGACAAAATCACCCTCGTTGGAGATGAAAACAATAAAATAGTGGCGTGATAATTGCAACATATGTCATAAATGGAGTCTTGGCTTTTGAATACCGTTTACAGCATCCGATTTGGTTGTTGCCATCCGGAGATTATGACAAACAATCCAAGAGAGGGTGAAATACCAATTGTGCCACTTTTTACAGAATGGGATAACTTAACACAGTCGAATCATGCATAAGATAAGACACTTAATTGATTAGAAATAATTCATCAATCACGCACAGTTATGATGCTTGATCTTTTTTCTTCTTGCTTCAAATCAATGTTTCTTTTTCTGTGTAAACATTCCAAAAAATAACTTCATGAATAAGTAAAGAACATAGAAATAGAGCACACTCACCTGAAAACATAGACATTATCATATTGCACATCTTGCCTAAATAATACACGTTTTTAAGAGTTCTGGAAAATGAACTTGAAATTGAAAATACAAATAGCCATAGTTCTGTAATCAAATTGAAATTGCATACGACTATTTAAATGATAATGGAACTCTTTCGATGTACATTTACAGGTTCTGATGTAAAATCCTAAATCAATAAGCCCTATCAACCTATCAACGTGATGTATCCCATTCTGTGAAAAGTGGCACAATTGGTACCGTATCCTCTCTTGGACTATTAGCTTTATCTCTGAATTGCAACAAATAAATCGGATATTGTAAATAGCATTCAAAAGCCAAGACTTTAATTGTGATATGATGTAAATATTACGTCACTATTTTGTTGTTTTCACCTCCAACGAGGGCACTTTGCCTTGCACCATTTTTGGGGACACCCTGTATAGTGCTCAAGCACAGGAAAGTGGTACCGAAGTCGAAATAATAACATTTGTCATCATAGCTAAAATTGACCGTAGGATGTGGAGTTCATGAAAACAGATGATGACAAAATTAAAAGTGGTGGCAATTTGCATACGACGTCATTTTCCAAAATGGATGCCATCTTAAAGGCCAAAATACCTAAAAAGACAATTTTGGTGTTAAAATGTTTTTCTTTTGTCAAGGGTTTCAACAAAACTATTTCCACAACTATCAAATGTTGAATGTGCCGACATTTTCCAAGATGGCTGACATTTTATTGACACAAACCTTACATCTCTTAATATATAGCCTGTGAAGATGATTGTGGTGTCAAATTAAATATTTTCTTCGCCAAGAGTTCAATAAAACTATTTACAAAACTGTAAGACGAATATAAAAGTAATGGCAGTTTTCATACGTCACTATTTTCAAGATGGTCAACATATACGATCCTTTATATGTCATACTCATACTATACAGCACATAGGATGACGATTTTGGAAACAAAGTGTGTGTCTTTAGGTCAAGGATTTCAATAGCAATATTCTCAAAACTGTCAGACGAGCGTGAGTCATGTAATTCATGGACCACCAATGTGACACCCAAAATGTGACACCTTGACTAATCTATGAATTCACCCAAAACATATATCTGGAATTGCATGGGAATTTTGATATTTAGGCCTGTATTACTTTAATAGAAACTATTATTTGTTTGTTTAAATATGTCAAGAATAAAATGGCCGCGAATTTCGAACACTTAAATGGTTATGGTCACGTGTACACCTGTTGGTAGTCAATGTTTTGGTAGTTAGGAAGGTTTAAGGAGGAGTTACTGAGTATTTGATTTGGTATTAATTATCAAGCATCTCTGGGTTGATATATTTTATCACTTTGCCACATTAAGCCTGACATTGCAGTAACTCTAACACTCTTGAGTACTTGTTTTTAAAATATTGGGCTAATTTTATATTATTCATCCTACAGTTTTGAGATAGTTTTATCGAACTCCTTGATCCAGAAAACACTCATTTTGACACCAAAAGCATCTTCTTAGGTTATTTAATAAGAAATATACGGTTTTCTAAGGTGTGATGTCGGCCATCTTGAAAAAAAGCCGTGTATAAAATTTCCATGACTCGGATAATTCTGGCAATTGTATATTGAGCCTTGACCCAGACAACGTTCATTTCGACACTAAGTCGCCATAGTAGTGCTATTACCCTTAAAATAGCGGCCATTTTGGTAAATGTTGGTTTATGCAGATCACTTTAATTTTTGTCATCACGTATTTTCATGAACTACGATAAATTTTAGCTATGATTGGAAATGTTATTATTCCGGCCCTGGTTGGTAGAAATCTAAGGACCTTTTTCACCTGATGCTGCAGCACTATAACATCTTCAATCGTCTTGAATGTGAAGGTCACCACTTCGCAAAAAGCAGAATTTGAAATTTTGAGATTGTTGAGAATGATCGACGCATATGCGATTGGTTTAAGAAATCATCTGGATTATTTTTGTATGGTTCGTGCTTCTTGTAAAATTATGCCTGCTTTGTAAAGTTCTCTATTTCGTAGAACACCAAATAAACTTGCCGGATGCCAAATAATGATAATAACACTAGTAATTACATAATGGGTAATGCAATAAAGATTAAGTAACTTGTAGGCCAGCCTCTTCTTGTACACGAGAAAGTAATAAAATCGCTGTGACCTCAATAGCTGGTCGAGATTTGAGGTTTAAATAACTGAATTCACTATAAATTAATGTATTATTGTTGCGGAATGTCAACTGCATACCTACTTTGGTCTAATATGGCGTGAAATGCTGACTGGGGTTAAAACAGAGGATTAAAGCATCCGAAATTATTAAGTAAATTGTCAGCTTCAAAAAAAGTCTTTGTATGTATTAGGCTTATTCTATCTGTTTTAAGAACTGCATACGTGTGCAGGGAATATGAACAATATTTGTTTGTCTATTGTACTTGTGCAAGCGCATGCAAAAAGACCCTGTCACAGTCATTTTGAATAATAATACGCGGGTGACCTGCCAACTGACTGTATACAGTGTACATCCATGTACGCAATTTTCAGCTTCCAGAGCTACTGTGTGAGAGCTACTGTGTGTCATATTAAACTATGGGACATATCCTTTTATGCTGTTGTTTCGTATTCCCTATCAGGGGGATAGAGCAAAACCAAGTGTTAAAGCAATATTATCACATTTTTTGAAGAGCGCCCCCAATTTTCAAAATTTGATATTTTTGCAGAGTTACGTTGGTAATTGTCTAGGAAACTATACCTGCGAACGAGAATGCTAAAATATGCGTATTTATCAAAAACTAAGCGATTTTGTAATTAAAATTGGGATCCCAGATTGGACTTAACGGCAGAGCTGGAAATGCTACGTTTATGTCCGTCCATGATGAAATAGTGCCACCTCGAGAAAATAACCTCTAACTTGACTTGTCTGAACTATTAAAACAACCAATGGATGAGAGTAGAAACGTACATGGCGCTATTTCACATTGGAAGGCCGTTTCCAGCAGCCGTTGAATTATTATTGGGGATCCCGATAATAATTATTCTAGTACAAAATTCCTTCGTTTGTGACACATAGACATTTCGAGCTTAACCAATCACATGTATAGTTTACTAGCCAGTTACCAATGCAACCGTGTAAAAATCTCCAATTTTTTGAAAAATTGGGGGCGTTCTTCAAAAAAATGTGCTAATATTGCTTTAATTTACACTAAATTAAATTTCTTTCCCCAATATCAGTGACCAATGGGTACACAGACTTCAGCAAACAGTGGAGCTCAAGATTTCAAATATTTGCTCGGCATGCGGCGAAGGAAAACACTTCAGATTCCTTTTCATCTAGGAGTGCAGGGCCATTGTTATATTGTCTCGCAGTTGAAAATATTTCAGGTGTTATCACCTCCCCGAATTAGACTGAGTATTTTTTTTCATGAGGTAAACACAAAATACTTATCCTCGTTCAAAAATAGATAAATCTTGAGATCCTATAGAGCGTGTTCAATTAACTTTGACCGTATTTTTCATCATTTATTCGAAAAGGAAGAAAGATGAACAAAAGTTATGAAAGAAAAGATCATTGTTTGCTGAAGTCTATGCATATCCATTGGGCAGGGATATTGGGAAAAGCAAATTGAGGTTACATTGTATTCATTTTCAAGACGGTTATAACGGACGGTTATATGATTTTAATATAATTTGTTATGAATTTGCACTTGGTTTGCCCTAGCCCCCTGATGGGACTACATAATTTGTTATACAGTTGGTTATTTGGTGTACGCTTCACAGTCTATATGGCACATGAATCAAAATGATATTTTCTGCCACATGTCTCATATAAAATATATATATGGTGTGCCTGTAGGCAGAGTGGAGTGCCTATCTCTCTTTCTTTGGCCTTTGGGCCAGACTCTATCATAAATAATGTTGCTGGGGGGAGGGGTCGCCACTCCTCTCGCACAGCGTTTGATCAAGCTGTGCAAAAAATGACGCCAATTTCAATCTGTTACGCTTTTAAGATGATAAATCAAATTCATTACAGCATGTTGGCGAGTATGATCTTGGTGAACCATTCCACTGAGCTGAGAGAGCCCTTCTCCAGGTTAGAAATTACATCCTTCAAGACTTGAATGCTAATAAGGCTGTCTTACATGTTTTGCTTAACTTGAGTGCTGCCTTCGATACCATTGACCATGATATTTTGATTAAAAGACTTACTACTCTTGCTTGGTTTAGATCATATCTCACTGACCGTAGTACCCGAGTGATGGTTAACAATGAAATGTCCAAGCACTATATTTTCAACTACTCTGTTACTCAGGGCTTCATTGTAGGCCCGCAAGGTTTCATAATATATACTCATCTTGTCGGTGACATTATTAGGAATCATATTTTGAATTTTAACTTTCAATCGTATCGTGATGATACTCAGCTTTTCTGTGAGTTTAATCCAAATATTCTAAGTGATTGTGAATTTGTGAGCATGCTCTTCAAAAACTTTCAAGGTATATATCTGACATAAACGTCTGGATGTCCAAACATGCAGCAGATGAATCAAGCTAAGACAGAATTCATTCTCTTTGCCACGCTTTTTATAAATATCTGCCTTCAATACGGTTAGATCTTGGTGACACCTCTGTTCCTGCTTCTGTGTGTGTAAAGAACCTCGGGGTTTTGATTCGTTCCACCATGAGTATATCCAATCAGATTCGTGCTATCTGTTAAATGTAAAGTACCATATTCGTAACTTATGGCGTATTCGTTGGTTTATCACTTTTGATGCTTGCATCCATGCTGTACAGTCTTTGGTCTAGTCCCGCGTTGACTATGCTAACTCACTACTATATGGCACCAAAATTATGGCTAGCAAAATAAACCTGAGTCTTTGGTTTTCGCATGCGGTCGTCACCTGAGTTTGTCATAACTTTTGATCACTCTTCACTGGTTGCCTGTTGGGAAACTTATCCAATACAAAATCCTTCTTTATGTGTTATAAGTCCCTTCTCGGACAGGCTCCTTCATACCTTACTGATGTAGAGCAGGAAGCAGAATATCATGTGGAGTTTGTTTCATCACCCACTACAGAAAAGGTTTGACACCTTTGGTAGTTAGTATGGACCATCTACATGTATATCAATGCTAGGTAGTAGGTAGTCTAAAATTGTGGTATCCCTTTTTCAACAGGGGCTAATTTATGGTTACACAGGGGTCAAACTTTTTAAATGCTCCAAACATATTGAAAAGTATGCCATACTCTCCGTCCGTTTAGTCATAAGGATTCCAAAAATATATAGTTTATTCCACTTACGACCATTGTTTTTTTAGTTATAGGGTAAAAATGACTAAAATGGTAAAAGGGTCAATCTCAATTTGTACAGGGGTCAACACTGATGTCTTTAAGCGGCTTCTAAAAACATACTCATTTCCTGTTGCTTAAATTTTTGTTAACTTTGGATTTTAATTACTGTATGTCATGTTGTAAATTTTCGTATTTTATTTGTTGTAAGGCGCTGTGTTCTCTGTAGAGCACCATTGAACGTTAATTCATTGCTTTATAAGAATAGAAACCTGTTCCGGCCGGAAAGGACCCAGCGGAACCCGCTAGCAACGGGCGGCTGAGTTTGAAACACCCCCTAAGAAGAACCCAAACTCTAACAAAGCCCCAACCCCTAACAAGGACCCAACGGGTAAATTTACCTGCCATGTAAGAACCGATGAACACACCAATCCCTGTAGTGAAGAAAATAAACCCAGTAGCATCAGAAACACGCTGAACTCCAACATACTCCTTGGCAACAACTGCAGGGGTGGCATTAAACACTCCACTAGTTAATCCCACAAATACTGAGAGTGCCACTAGACCAGGATATTTATCTGTGACTGGGATTAAGGCACTGACTATGGCGCATGCAAAGTATGTAATAGCAGTTAAAATAGTAGCAGTCATTACTTGATAATCTATAATGTATCCATGTGTTAATCTTGATATTAATGAGCATATTCCAATAACGGAAACCAGAAAGGCTGCCTTAAGTTCAGATATCCCAGCATGCACTGCTCTTGATGGCAGGTACACGATGACAATGGTATATCCTATACCATATAACAAGTAAGAAACGAGTAGTAACACAAAACTGACATTTTCAAAACTTGTAAGTTGAAAAGATATGGACAACGAATTGGAAATTTGCTAGAGATGCTATTTTTGCCCTTGTTTGAAATGTTTTTCTGTTCAGATGATGTTGTTTTCCCATTGTTTCTGCTTTCAATTTCAAGAGGTGTTGGTCTAAAGAGGGCAGCACACAGACCCACGTGACCCGTTAAACCGGCAGCCAGGAGTAATGCCCTTGCCATCCATATGTATCAATTAACACTTGAATTAATGGTGAGATTGCAAATATTCCTATTGCCACCCCTGCAAATGAAACTCCATTTGCTCTGGCAAGTCTTTTATCAAAGTAGTAAGTCAAGATGACAACAGATGGTTGCAGAGATAGTCCAAATCCTAAACCTGTAAAATAGTACAAAGAAGTGTTACTGATAAGGCCACATAAAGTTACTCTGTATAAGAAAGTGGATTTTGTACTACATCACATCTGTTTGGACTTTCTGTCTCTTTTATTTACTTGAATAATTGTAAGCAATACAATTCTATCATCAAATATAAGACATACCAGACTTTGACAAGGGCGGATTCTTAAATCCTTATAGATGAATCCATTATTGCAAACATGTTTAGACACGGGTTCTTTTAACTCTTTAAGAGATAATCAACATGATCAATGAGAAATTGCTCATATCTTTCAAAATGATTGTTTCCATGATGTTCCTGCCTCATATCGGAATGCGTATTGCTATCGATTAAGGCAGTTAAAGATTCACCCGAACCAACCTGTCGAAACCCCTTAAACACGCGGTATGAATACAATTGATACCCTTCTGTTTATGCCTGTCAAAAGACAAACATATTTTAGAGTTATAATAATATAATATTAATAATTATACTAATAGTTGGGGGTTAAGGGGAAATTTCGTTTTGTTATGCACGAAGGTGACGTTAGGCGAATTTATGTTTCCCCTTAAGGTATCCTTGTTTTGCGTTTATTCCGTCAAAAGATATGACTAGTAATTTATGCGAATGAGGTGGAATAACAAAGGATATGAATATTAATTAATTAAAATAACAAAAAGAGCTCATTATAAGCTAATGAATGATTATTTTTTCGCCTTATTCCACTCTTAGTATAAGTATTATTATTATTATTATTATTATTGTTATAGAGTTCGGTAAAAGGTTTTTTTTTTCAGAATTTCCTTGAAACTTAATTTGACTAACTGACCTGCAAATGCAAATGTTATGTAGAGATGCCATAACTTTGTAGAAAATGATGCTGCAATAAAAGAGAGGGTGCGCAAAATACTGCCTGCCATAACGACCTGCCTGATGCTAAATGTCTTACACAGGGCACTACCAATTGGACCTGTAAGAGTAAGAGATAAAGGTGGGGACCATATAAGACAAAGATGTTACATTCTATAAACATACACTCTAAATTTTGCAACGGATAATGTAGTTGTGTACAAATGGTTGAACGATTGTTGAACTCTACTGATGATATGTAGCCAAAAAGAACTTTCAATCGATCTTTTTTTTGTAGACTGCAAATAAGTCATAAAATGTTTTACAAAATGACCCTTGGTGCCATTTGGGACAAAACTTAAGCACATACTTTTCAGTTCTTATTATAGAGATTCATATAAATATTGTGTATGCGTTGCATGTGCTTGTATTTTCGGGACAACTATGTATTAGTGACACATATTATTTGTATTGAAAGCTGAAAATCGTCTGCGAACAATTTACAGGCGTTTTCCCGTAATGCAATGCACACCTAAGGCCGTTTTATGAGATATATAATGTCATATAAGCACTGTTTGTAAACAGGTTTATTGAAAGTTCTTTTGGCTGCATGGTATCATTAGAGTAAAACATATGGGTCAACCATTTGTACATAACTACATTATCCGTTGCAAAATTTAGATTGTAGGTCTTAGTCGATAGAGCAGAGGAATGAGAGGATGTATTTAGTCCATCCCACAATGTACTATTTTTGAGAAATTTCACCTCAATAAGGTCATGTGATCCGACAAAGATCTTATTCTTAACACTTAAAACCCTGACTTTTACACTCATTTAGCCTACACAATGCTAGTACTTACACTAAAAAATGTTTTACTCAGTATGGGGAGTAAAGCGTGTTGAGTAAAACGTTGAACGGAGATTTAATCAACATGGCCCAAAACCCCAAATTTCGGTTTTTAAAGCAAAGCTGTTTTGTAAAGCAGTTCTGAAGTCTTAGTCAACGTGGCGTGAAAAATGCAGTTTGGCGGAGTATCGGAGCAGGAATTACTGCGCGTCGATTATCAGTCGGGAGGTGGGAAAGCGTTCTTTTATCAAGACAATCAATATTCACTAATATGTTAGTTTATGCTATTTAAAAATTAATAGCATAGAGTAACACCTATGCAGAGGTGACTAATTGTACATTGTATGGGCGTCGATGGCCGTTGGTTTGTATTTAAAAAAAACATTTGCATTAAATTGCATGTACTCTATTGCTATGATAAATTTCTAACAATCGTTTTGACCGTCGGAATTTTTCTTCACCTAAGGAATAAGCTATTGTCTTATCAAAGATTATCTAAAGGAAGATAAGACACTCATCTATGTGTGTGTAACTGTCCATGGGGAAGGATGCTCCTAGTGTCTGATAGGTAAAAGCGACGACATTGCATATTTCACTGTGGGAAGCAATGGCGCGAAGTTCAAAGTGTCATAACAATTTTTTCCCTTAAAGGCAAAGAAAAACGAAATGTTATTTTGTGTTGATTTGCATTATAGGGACATTAAGAAATCGACAGCCTCGTCCCTTTGTCCCTCCGACTTTCACAAAAAAATGTGTTTACGTGTTAAACCAACGGCGAGATCAAAATGTGACAAATTGCGGGTGGCACCTTGTCTGCTTGCTACGTTGGGAATAGTGCCAACTGGCGTCTGGTAATTAGCTAGCTTAGCGTTACATCGTTTGCCGTACAAACTTGGGACTGGCCCATCTTTCTTAAGATAATTCTTAGCCTTATCAAGCTACAAATAATCATCTGTATCATACCTATACGCCAATATCTCCCTGCACACCATGTGCAGTAACAATAAGTGCAAGAAATTTAAATAAAATAATGGTTTGACCTCAAAATAGTTTTGAAACAATTTTGGTGTTGTTGTACTTGGGAGAATAGCATAGCAACAGCCTAGAAGTATAAGTAGCGGTTTCCAAAGATCTGGAGGAAAGTACATGCTATGGCACTCCTGGGAAAGATCCATCTACCTATCGATCTATCAGCACCTTACGACAACTGTTAATCACATATGCTTACTCCATAAGATTTAATTCACCAAGAACATTCGATTGACTGAGCTCATCAAAGGATTGTTTGCAAACAGGATGTTCTTTGTTCAGCTAGGAGTGAAGAAGAGCCCATGGCGCAGGCTCAAGAATGGAGTACCTCAAGGGAGCACCTCTCCTGTTCAACATCTACCAACGACCAATCTAGGAGTGCAGAAACCTGTCGTTTTATCTAGGCAGACAATCATGGAATTAGCCCACAAGATGCCGACTGCACATCAGGGCCGTAGCCGGGGTGGGGGGGGGTGCGGGGGTGCGATGTACCTACCCAAATCTCCAAAATTCCAAAAAGGTCCACCAAAATATATTTTGGCAAAAAGGCCAACTTTTGCAAAATTTACACCCCCTCTATAGTGAAAAGGTCCACATTTTGGGAAAAAGGTCCACTTTTGGAAAAATCAGCACCCCCAGAAAAAATCATGGCTACGGGCCTGTTCACAGTTGTTGAAGAGAGACTCTCCAAAGCTTTAGATGAACTCACTCCTTGAAATGAGGAAAACCACCTACGTGTAAATTCATCATAGACACAGGTGTGTGCTTTCCATCTACGCAAGCTGGAAGCCAAACGTCAGCTTAAAGTAACCTGGACTGGAACACTCCTGGAGCACTGTGATAATCCTGTCTACGTAGACAGGATCACCAAGTCAATCCAGACCATCACCAAGTCAATTATAGTGGGTGTGCGATTACTACCAGGAAAACATCCTCTACTTCTTTCATCCATCCGACTGCAAAGAAGAATTGTTATAAATACTCTTTCTTCTCGAGGACCTGTGTGGAGTGGAACTTGCTCCCCGCTTCGACTCGGAAAGCTGTCTCAGTTGATGCCTTCAAAGCCAGACTGAATGAGATGCAGATGTGTCCTTTCTTAAGGGGGGCCCACCATTAAATTTTTGCTGTCTGCTAGCCATGCCTGCAACTGATATATCCCATCGTGGAGTTTGTTGCAGTACCATACAGATACAGATAGGAGTTACCTTGGACCGCACTCTCTCTTATAAGACCCACATCAAGAAGACGAAGAGCAAAGTATGCTTATGCACGCAATAACATCTTGAACAAACTCACTGGCACAAGATGGGTGATCGCCCACATACCCTAAGATCGATGGCACCTACCCTGTACTACTCATGTGCAGAGTATGCTTGCCCTGTACGGGAAAGATCAACCCATGCCAAGAAGCTTGATCCAGCGTTAAATGCATCCTGCTGGCTGATCACAAGATGTCTTCGCCCAACTCCAACGGACAATTTATACATCCTAGCAGGAATTGCTCCACCAGACATCCGTTGTAGTGTAACGAGCATGCAAGAGCATAGCTGCCAAGTATCTAATGTGAAGCACCATGTGTCTGTACAGAGAACATCTACTAACCGCCTTAATTCCAGAGAGAGTTTCTTAAGCAAAGTTCAGCCCCTTGAAACAGTCTCTAAGGAGTTTAAGAGAGTCGCCTCGTGAAAAGCAAGACTTGCTATCAATCAAGTAACATCTATTAGCATTGAACCTGGTGAGCATCTTCCACCTGGAGCTACTTCTTATGGGCTGAATGGAGACTCAACAGATTGGAACCGGAATCGGCCGATCTAAGGTTTCCTTGCAGAAGTGGGGCTACCTGGAAGCAGATCAGGACACTGCCTGTGATTGTGGAACAGCACCACAGACAATGGAACATCTATTGGTCCGCCTGATGTTGGAGCAACAATGCACAGACAAGGACCTTGCAGAATTCAGTGAAGCAGCCAGATATTGTACCCACCTCTGACTGGATCATGTTTGAGAACCACTGTTTGGATACGATAAGAACAAGTAGCGGGTACATGCATTTGCATGGTATAATTGTACTGAAATCTATTTAAACATTTTGACCATATCCTAACAATTCAAAAAGGTATAGCTTGCCCTATCTGTGGGTTATAGTTTCATAGTTATAGGGCAATTAATGTTCAAGGTCATCCTGGTAACCAAACAAATAACCAAAAAAATACAAAACTTGCACTCATTTTGCTATTTGGTCACGTAATGAAAGGTTTAAAAAGGTAACAATGGTCTACATATCCTATGGGGTCATTAATACTTACCATCTAATTTACATACTAAAATGTCAAACGTAGAGCAAATATGCATTTTCTGTTTTAGGATATGACCAGACAAACAATTTGAGACTAGTTTCGTCAAAATCGGAGCACTCTGATAGAATTACACCAGGATAACGTTGAACCGTTATGAGCCTATAATCCTGAAACTAATGACCGTAGATATGGCAAAACTATACTTTTTTTTTAATCCTCATGACCAGATGAATAAGTTGGTGTAGGTTTCAAAACAATTAGACCTGTTTTACTTTTGACCCCACTAGAAAACTTTCCCTTAATTTTTGTGACAATTTAGATGTTTGATAACACAAAAATTGTTTCTGTTTCAATTTTATTTAGGTCAAAAACAACTTTCTTGCACTAAAAGAAGTGGAAGGCCTTTAGTTCGATTCTTTTCACTGCAATTCTTTGTTATTACTCAGTAAGCAGTAAGAGTGTGCAGTAAGAAAGAATTGAAATACAATTATATAGTTCAATTCATTCCATTGCACAGATGGTGATCATGGTGTGCACGCACTGGGGAGTGTCCATAACCTGACCCATCTGACACACTTTTTTCTGACACACTTATGAATTCGGAAACCCTTCACGGAATAAAGCACATGTTTATTCCGTATTCATAAGTGTGTTAGAAAAGTGTGTCAGATGGGTCAGGTTACGGAAACTCCCCATGCTGTGGCTTTATATTTGCAATCAATTGGGAGGTCATGAGAAAGCAATACAATTGCTGTGACCTGATGTCCTGATTTGAGGTGCGAATAACTTAATTCATTATATTAAAATAATGTATTATTGTCATACCTAAGAGGAATGTCATACCTAAGTTGGTCTACTATGATGTGAAGGGTGATTAAGGTTAAAAACAAATGATTAAAATCCGTTTTGAAAAAGCGCGTTCTCTATCTGTTTTTTGAAAGCGCAGACAACGGATAGATGTATAACCTTGTGGCATCACGAAATTGAATTCTCAAAGCTTTGGACCTGATTTTCATAGATTTGAACACCAGGAATACTTCCCCTTACCACTTATGAAAGTAATCCCAGCAGCCAAAGCATTAATCCACGAAATTTCTGCTAAAGATCCCGGAAACTGTTGTTGCCAAACCACAAGAAATACACCTAACGTTGACAGTACTCCCTCATTTAGCATGCGATTGAAAAAACACCCCAGAAGTACTACCCAAGCCCAGTCCGTCTCCGTGGTTTGTGGCTTCTCTTGTTCCTCTGTATCCATATTCTCATACTCTGAGGCTCAAGTAACCTCTGTGTATGTGAAAATTATGATCCTGTATGTAGCTAGTTCAACACATGCATGATTCCTAAGAAGATTTCTGTCAGAGGTCAGTGTAAACTTGTAGCTGTAGTGGTGTGTAAGTGTACACGTGTGTGGTTTGTATGTGCGTGTATATGATTCCAATAACAGACAGTGGCAAGCTTCATTGTCTTAATACAATGCAATTTTCTCAATGGATTCGTGAAATATTTCAAAAGGTCAGCTGAACTGCATATCAAGTCCAATCTGCATTGGTAATATCAAATATACAAATATATACAATACAATCACAGGAAAATAACTTCATTTATATTTGAATAAAAGAAAATGAGATAATATAATATCAAGAGTAAAATATTAAAAAGTATTGTGGATTGACATAAAGCAATTAAAGGTGCAACGAGAGATTTCACATATCATGGGTCCCTAAAAAATCGAAAGTACTGATTTTTGCCCTGATGTAAAGCTTTCCATCAAAAATAACCCCATCTGAAAGGATTTAAAAGCTGAGAAATGTTTCTTTGGTACAAAAATTGTGAAAGTTCTAATTTCGTATAGGAGCAAATATGAAATTCAGCCTATGTTTTATATTGAAGTACAAGCAAATCAGAATCGCCTTTTTTCTGTCTTTTAAAGGTCCTAGGAAATGAGGTGATAAACCTACTCAAAATCTTTAACGGGACATTCCATTCCAATAAACAGGGCCAGAAAAAAGAATACACTACCAGTGACATCATTAGTGAAACTATTGATTTTCAGTCAGTGTCATGAATAGATTCACACCAATCACCTGGAATTTTCTATTACTCTCTGAAAAATCAATGATACCACAAATGATGTCATCACCAACCCAAATATTGAATGCTTTCTGGTCCCTCCTTGTAGACTTGACACAAACCACATCAATTCTATTTGCATTTCCTAGGACCTTTAAGACATTACTGTAGCCAAATACAAGGTAATAAATCTATTGAGTGTGTAGTCTATATGAAATTACTATTATGAAACAATATTTGGGTGCCTCAAAAATCTCTCATTGCACCTTTAACGGTTCTAAACAAATGTCAATTATTAATTCTTTTAAAGGTAAAAACCAAAATTATATCAGGGAAATGACACGGCACACATATGTTTATCCTTGTCTGAGAGATGTTGTAATCAGCCATTTTGATTTTTTTGGGGAATTCCATAAAAATAAGTCAAGATTGGAATATTAGTGAAAATAGTTTTTGAATACTTTTCACTAATTTTGCAGAAGCATTATTGTATTGGAAATGCAGTCAGAAGAATTATGAATACTTTTCACTAAGTTTACAGAAGCATTATTGTATTGGACATGCAGTTAGCAGAATTATAAATACTTTTCACTAAGTTTACAGAAGCATTATTGTATTGGAAATGCAGTCAGCAGAATATTTGCTTTCACAACCACTTAAGCCTATATTTTTTTATCAGAATTACTAATATTTCGATTTTAGCTTACTCACTTGATAATTTAAAAAAACATAAATAATGGTAACTATGGACAGTGAGGTGGATAGTGTTTGTAAAATTTATATCACATTCTTTTTTCCAGGGAACAACCCCTACGCACTATTTCAATTGGCACTTAATGAATCACCGATGGACATACAACGGTAGAAATGTAATTGGCACATTATTCTTCACTACGTTTGTTCCAACATTGGCGGGTTGTATGGGAAATTAACTCCGTATCCGTAGTCTAAATAGCGATAGCCTTTGATTAAGGCTTCGCTTCATTTTTAGTTTGCTATAGTCCCTACTCATTGTGCTCTAGCGCCCTCTCCTTGGGAACTGTCGCTCCGCTCGGCATCGGGCTTCACCCTCGACATGCGCTTGGCGGACACAATTTTGCGGCCTCTATGACAAAGACTAATAATAGCAAGGACTAAATATAATCTCGATTGACTGCATAATTCGTGCGTGTTCTACAAGGCTTGTCCAGACGATGTCTATGACGTCATTCAATAGCAGTTATTCACCCTTTGCACTGTCAGCCATTTGCCGGTAGTGCCTCGAACTGGCTTTGGGATAAATAGTGTATTACATAATAGTGCATTCACCTCTTGCAAGGACCTAATACCGTTTTTTGTTTCGAGAATGTCTGGAAAGCTGACTCTCACTGAATTTCGAACACGTAGATGCTACAGTTCCTATGCCGCCTGATACGAATGACGAACAATTCCAAGTAAAAATGCTACCAGGTTGTATGCAGACCTACCCGGCAATTGCATGTTCGCGATTCAGGAATTCAATTCATGTACCGCTGCAGCTTCCAAAGCACTCTTGCCCATTATGTGTGTGCTAGAAGACAAATAGCAACTCAATTTGTGTACTAGATAGGTCCCTAGGATCTAAAGAAGCTGCATATCTAGATTCAGTTTCCGAGACGTTCGCAAGCAGGCGCTATCAAGCAGTATTGGACCTGCTTGGCAACAGCATGTTCAGAACACAAAATCCATATAAAAAATAATAACAAAAAACAGAAACAACATAAAAATAAAAACTTAATTGGCAACTTGGCATTTGAATGCTCTGGTTCTGAGAATCATGTCCTGCACACTCGGTCTTGATTTTCTGTCATGCTTTTCCTCCAGTTCTGTTGTTGTTTATCTCTCCAACTTTTGTTTGGTCTGCCCAGTTTCGCTTTCCCTCAAATGGTGTCCAGTGTGTGACTGCTGTGCTCCAAAGACTATCTGAGTATGTTCTGTGACTGATGGGTACGGCTCAATTATTTTTTCTACTGTCCCCTGTTTCTACTGTATTTATCTGTTCCCTGGTCCAACTGTTTGTTTTCCTGTCATTGTATGCGATGTTTAGGATGTTTCTTTCCATGTTGTCATTTGTCCTTCCATTTGTGAGGTCAGTATCCATGCTTCAGCTCCATAAGAGATTAGGGGCAGCTTTAAACTCAACCTCCAGTTAAATGATGCTCCATGGCGGTTGAACCATATTTCATTGTTTAGAACAATAGAAACTGGTTACGACCGGAAAGAACTGGACAGGACCGGCGAGGAACCCCGGAGGCACTCACGTGTTGCAGGTGACGTGTATTTTTCAGCTTCGCTGAGCTCACAAGACATCTTCTTTGCTAGTATTTTGATCTGCAGCAAGTGGGTAACCAGCCTTGGGCCAAAAGGCCTGAGTGCCGATTGGTATTTTTCTGAGGGGCGAATTTGGGCTCGGCTCCGCTGGTTACGCCACTGATCTGCAGCGTTGGTAGAGCACTAATCAATTAATTAGTGCTCTACCAATAATTAATACACTAATTAAAGGCTAATTAGTCTGCTGTCGACTTTGAAGCATAAACAGCTCCAGTTTGTGGTCCTACAGGTGGACATTTGCAACAGGGCAAAATGTGGCATTTTTATAATCACCCGGACTGTTGTACTGCTGAAGTTTTTGTGTCGTCGAGGGACCTAAAACCCCGTCGTCTGACTGCTGGACAAAAGTTATCTTTAGTGCTCCTCTGAAAGAGGAACTTAATTTCTAAAGATGATTCCCATGGAATTTTATTGGTAATTTGACACTGCATGTTGTCCTTTTGGTAAACGTTTCATATATAATTCAACAAAAATTGCAAATGAGGTATTACATAGATTCCGTCATGTGTTTGTAGGATGCTGTGCAGTAGCGCTTGACGGCATAAATAGCAATCCTACAGTTGCAAATACCTTGGACTTCTGTTATGAAACGTCTTCCGTCCTTTTGGAGTCATCGCTGTGATGACTTATCGTCGTTTTACTGCAAAAATACTTTAATTAACTTTAATCGGGGTGAATTAGTATTCTGCCACCACATTTTTCAACATGCAGTTTATGCCGTTGAGGTTGCGAATTCATAGGATGGTGGTTCAATACAAAATTCTTTCCCTTCAGCCATTTTTTTTTTTTTATTAGTAAGTTTTTAATTCTTACGAACTGTGTATTGATTGTGATTCCTATTGTAATTGGTTTGGACTTTTGTTTCATTGTTTTGGACTTTCGTTTTCTGCCCTTGACATCAATGCCATCCCATAACATTTGACATGAATTGAAACTGGTTTTCAGCTCCAGTTGAAATTCTTTACCTCTTTAGTTTCACTAAACTGATGATCACCATCTCCATTCACCGTACTGTCTCGACCGCTTCCGCATTCCCAACACAGTCTACAGACCATCACTGATCGCTCAGGAGAGCCTTGCTAAGTCCTGTACCACAAAGCCAGTGAAAAGGTGGAACTTCCGCAAGGCAGACTGGGACCAGTTCAAGAACCTGGTGGATTCAGCAGTGCCCAACCTCCGACACCAAACCTCCTCCAACCTGGAACATTCTTACACAGCACTGTGTCAACTCTTTTTAATATAGCAAAGAAGACCATCCCACGTGGCTGCCGTCGCAGTTATATCCCATCTTTGGATGAGGAATGTGACACTCTTTACAATGATTGTCCTGAATTCTGACCCGGGTAGAATCCTTCATCCAAGGCCTTCAGATCTGACAACTGGCGGCCTTGGAGGAAAACGCCGTTAGCGCTGGGAGGAGACGGTCCAAGGAATCGACTTCATCCACTCCAGCAGGAAGGCTGGAAGACTATAAACCAACCGCCTCACCGGCAGAATTTCCAAACCATCGCCAACTCAATTGCTGAGCAACTCTCGCAAATGGTCGTTTCAAGAACATTGATACGGATCACACTCGCTCTGTCAAAAAGAGATCACCAACTTCGTCGAGCCCCCGGCGTGGACGGATCACTTTCACATCCTTCTCACTAATGAGCTTACTTTTCTGCTACAGCCAACTAAAGAGTGGGAAAGGCCCAGGGCCTTTCTTAAAACATAACCACAGAGTTCCTTATGCAATGTGGCCCACGATGGCTAGATTGGCTCCAGGAGTTCTACAACACATTTGGCCTTACCACAAGCCCTTACCCAGATCTGGAGGAGAGCTATCGATCATCGCACCTCCCCAAACCAAACAACCTAAGAACTCCGCGCCCCATTATCACTACTTTGTGTCTCCTTCAACTCCTAGGATGAACCGGTATCCGCCTTGACCCGTCCGTCGATCCCCATCTGCCTGACGAACAAGCAGGATTTTCCCGTGGCCGGAGCACTGTCCCATCAGATTGTAAACTCAATACTCACAAATACTATTGGAGTGAAAGCTTTGAAAGCTCCGTAAGCAGCGTCATCTTGGTGGACCTTACTGCAGCATCCGACACCGTTGTGGCAACCAAGGGCCTGATACTCAAGCTTTCTCATGACCATCCCGGATCGTCACCTTGTACACTTCATATGTAACATGCTTGCAAACCGTAAGCTTTATTCTCAAGACCAGTGATGGGCAGATTAGTTCGTGTCCTGCGTCGTCTAGGAACGTAGTAAACCACAAGGATCTGTAACTGGCTCCTATGCTGTTTCAACTTGTATATCAGCGATGTACCCCTCAACCACATCTAGACATATCGGCTACGCGCCGATCTTGCCGCCCACCATCCACTCGGATAGCACCTGGACAGGAGTAGAAAGCACACTTACTACAGACAGGCCCCGACTTGCAGCATATATACTATATATAAATATATATTTATATAATTTTTTTTTTTTATCTCCAGACCTGGAGACTGGACGCTGAGGGCGAAGCCAAGACCACCGCTACTGCCTTGCACCTCAACACCAAAGGAAGATTCTCATCGCAGCTTCAAATCACCCTCACTGGAGCGCCTCTGCCATACAATCCTACAACCAACCTACTGGGTAGTTAAGCTTGATCGGCAGCTTACTTACCGCAGCAACTCGAGTACGTATGCGCCAAGGTTCTTTGAGGAATGAATAACCTTCTGTGCCGACTTGCTGGACTTCATGGGGTGCCAGCCCAAACGACCTTACGACGCATACGCACCACTGCCTTGGCTCTTGTCTACAGCACTACTGAGTATGCCCGCCCCCGCTGGTGCACAGCTTCACACAAAAGAAGCTTGGAACACAGTACTCAACGAGACCGTGAGACCATCACTGGCTGCCTCCCAGTCTAACTTCCATCTAATTCCCTACCCTGCTTTCGGCTTGCACTGCGTACGTCGGAGAAGAACACACACTCATAAACTAGTGAATAGGCCTGCTGGAAACAATCACCTGCTGCATAACACTGTACAGAATCACAGAACCAACTCGGTAGACAGAGACGGCGCTCACTCGCCGACCTTTCTGCCGACACCTCGCTAACTCTCCAGTTTTCCCTCGTTCAACATCTTACGACATGGAATACTGCCTGGCTAAATCATACCCAAGACCAGATTCAACTCTCCATTAGACCTAAGACAGAAATACCACCTGGCAGCAATCTCCCACGCAAGGAATGGGTCAACACTTCCACCGGATTCGCACAGGAGTTGGTTGCTTCAATAGCAATATGCCCCGATGGGGACTGCGGCCATCGCCAGCCTGCAATGTGGTTCTCCATCACAGCCTGCTGATCACAGTCTTCATGAGTGCCCTACCTTTCGTCCATCGGTGGACACAGATCTCTCAACCCCAACCAATCAAACAGTGAGTTGGCCCAACGCTTACAACATATTTAGCTACTGCATCATACGCAAGAGAAGAAGATGATTGTCTGTTGTATTTTATAAGTGTTTTTACTCTCTAGCGGGGGTTGAATTGTGGGATTATGAGCAATACCATAATTTCTGTTGTCGCTTCCTACAACATTCCGCCCACATTCCCTTGTTGATTGTGTTCACATTTTGGTGTGCAAGATATCGGTTATAAATTTGTAGCATTGCGTTCTTTGTAATCCTGCCTTCCTGACCATTTGCTAGAAGATGTTAGATTTTAAAGAGGTATTTCGTGATTTCATTTTAGTGCTGATGAGAAATTAAATGAGCCGCATCACTGTTCATTTCATATCATAGTCATATTTATTTCCATCAAGGAATTGGCCTGATAAAGTTGATCCCCCCTTAACTAAGTTATACAGAACTAACAGAATATCCAAAATACAACTTATTACGTCTATTTTTTATTCTGTCAGTAAACGCATATTGTCGATGGTAAGAACTCAATTGGAGGGATGTGTTGATAACTGAAAAACTAAACATCCGTAATTATAAGCTAAATGCTCAACTTTGTTCCACAGAAGAAGATGCTTAAAAACCCATTTGACTTGAACTTTTTTATATCGAATATGTAAAGACTTCATACCAGATTCATTGAATAGATTGTCGTAAAGTCTGAGACACGCTATCGATTCCTTTGTTGGTGTCAATCAAAGAACGGATAAAGTGTCATAAAATCGAGGCTGGGTGAAGAGGGGGATTGGCCACGTAATTATTGGTAGTTTGTTATGAGTGACAAAACCTAAAAGACTTAAATGATTGGACTAGCTGTCAAATATTATTCTTAAACAAGACGAATACATGTAAAAGTATTAGATTTGCTAATCCCTTAGTGACGTAAAAACTTTGATGCGTAATAATTACTTATTCGTACATTTTCTTTGGTTGAATGCTTCAGAGTTTGTCATAGTTTGGGTGTTTGGAATTTATTCAGTGCAATTGCCTTGTAATATTTCTTGTGAGAAACGAGGAATTTTTAATTATGGCCTTAATCTTATTCCGCGGTATACAAACTTTCAGAATGAATGGAACCGTCGACACGCCCCGAAAACTTTTAATGAACTGAACAGGAACATAAAAATCATACTAGAAATAAATTGATTGAGATTGATTGTCCTATACCCACTTACACTCCCTCACATTCTTTGTCCCATTTCCCTTTCGCTTCCCGACATTGGATAAAAACACCTATTCTTATGGGAACTACAGTTTATCTTATGTATTGCTATCCCAAGGACCTGGAAGAGAAGTGTCGATGGGGAAAGATAAATAGGACTCAACAAAATTATAAGCTGATCTTATTCAGTCAAGTAATGAAGTCTATAAATTGGTCCAACAACGTTTGTGTTGGACCGCTTTATAAGATGCCAAAAGCCGGTATAGAAGTTTTTTATAGGTCGACGGACTAAATAGTCAACCTACAACAGTAAAAAATAGGGCCATCTATTAGATGAATCTTCACATAGATTATAGAGCAGGAGACAGGATATCAATGGTGCCTTAATTTAAGGAATCCGTTTCTTTTTCCCCCTTTTTTTTCCCCCCCCCCCCCACCCACTTAAGAAAAGGTGTAACAAACATTGGTAGGTTAGTGTGGGACGCTCTACATCAATGCTAGGTAGTTAGTACTCTCAAATTGTGGTATCACTTTTTCAATAGGGGCAATTTAAGTTTACACAGGGTCAAACTTTTAAAATACCCCAATTATGTTGAAGTGTATGTCATATTGTCCATCTAATCATAAGGATTCCAAAAATGTATAGTGTGTACCACCTACGACCATTCGTTTTGGAGTTATAGGGTAAAAATGACCAAAATAGTAAAAAAGGTAAATCTCAATTTGTACAGGGGGTAAATATTAAAAGTTAAAGGGGCATTTCGTGATCCACAGCCTCGTCCCCCCAACTTACCTAAAAAATGTTGAGATTTTTATATCATCTGAACCGTTAGCCTTAGTAATCGACGTGTGCCCAATCTTACGTGCAAATTCGGTCGCATCTGAAAGAAATTCGCAATTTTGTATTTTCTGTCCGTAAACGGACAGAAATTACAGCACAGTAGCCTATGGGACCGTGGGAAACGAGCAATTGCTCATAACACGAAACCGCAAGATCGGGATCGGTTCAAATTTGGGGAATAAGCTTTTTTCAAGGATGTCTAGTGATCAATGAATAAAACAGAAGTTGCTGAAATCACGAAATGCACCTTTAATCTGATTATATTTTAAATACTTGCAAATTATTGCCTGAGGTAAGAGGACTCCCAAAAGTATATTTTTGATTATGTTTAATGTTTACTTACGGAGATAAGGGTCAAAGAAGGTCAACGCCAATTGGATTATGTTGCCCTATGACCTATTTTGTCGCATAACATGTAACTATACATTGCAGATATTTTGACACATTAAGCTAGATGAACAACTTCTTTCATTTTTTTACCAAAATTGGAGCAACTTCTGATTTTGACCCTTCAAAAGTCATAGATGCAAACTATACATTTTTGGAATCCTTATAACTAGACGGAAGATATGGCATACATTTCAACATGATTGGAGCATTTGAAAGGTTTGACCCTGTGTAACCTTAAATTGGTCCATATTGAATAAGTGACAGCACAATTTGAGAGTACTTACTACCTAGCATTGATATAGAGGGTCCATACTAACTGCCAAAGGTGTCTAGTTTCACGCTTTATTCCGTTGTCTTCTATGGAGCCCGGACTCCCTGTCAACTAAACTTAAATATTTCCAGTTCAAAATTTTGCATAGAATTATTGGTATCACAGTATGTGTAAATTTTGTGATAATGCTACTGAGAGTATTCCTCATCTGTTCTGGCAGTGCATTGTTACTTCCAAGTTTTGGAAAGACGTTCATGATAATATTCTTAATAGGAAATATAGGTTTACTATGAAAGATTTTATACTGGAAATACTTGATGTTGACAGCATCAATACAACTTCCTCATTCTTCACGGTAAGAACTATATCTATGATGCTAGATATAATAAAAACAATTTGCTATTGGGTGCTTTTAAGAAAGTGTTAAAATTTGTCGCTGATGTTGAAAATCATAGCAAATAGAAAGGATAAAATTAATGAGTGGAATAATAGATAAAGCTCTATAAATATTGAATTTTATTTTATGATGTATTGCAAATGTCCATATTATATGTATGTGACATTGTAACTTTGTTTGACACGGATCTCTGATGAAATAAAAGCACAGAGTAATGCAGAAATTTGCCCTGTGGGAAGATGTACGGGGAAAGGAAACAATAGTTAGATATTGATATTTGCGTCTGAATAGGTTATGTCTGTCTATCTCTCTTTCTGTCTGTCTGCCCGCCCTTATTCTCGAAGACCACAAGTCGTTCAACCGTAACTAAACCGGGGCTGATCCATAACAAATTTGCATTTTCGGGGATGCTACTAAACGCGAAAGCCTTTGTTAAATCTGTTATTTTTCAAGGTTCACTTCAATCAATTTCATTCAAATAATTTCTCCCAACTTATTTGCTGCTGTATATTGCTACTTGTTACTGATGTTGTTGCCAATATATCTGTTACACTGCTGTTGACGATATTCTTGCTGTTTAGAACAACAATGTAGCACAACACGACTCGTACCGTAGTGCTCTAGTTTCTACAATAATAATATGCGGTCTCTTGTGTCGAATGCTTTCGATAGATCAAAAAATAGCAATTGTTGTTTCTTTATTACTACAGCAGCAGTAGTATATAATCTACACATGAGTTCTAAAATAGAATAGCCATAAATGTTGAATGGTTGGATCTTAAACCCAATTGCTTATCATTTAGAATTTTAAAGCAATTCAAATCCGAAACACAACTACCATAAAACCAGACTTTCCAGGATACAGGACAAAACTGATACCGGTCATATAGTTTAAGAAATACTTCAGATTCTTCTTTTTATATTGGAATAATCTTTACAGATTTGAGATCATTCGGCACATCTGCAGCTGAAATTGACTGGTTAAGAGCATTGCTTGAGTGTGGCAGTTCTTTTCGCAACCTTTTTTGACAATAACATTTTAAATTGGTCGTAAATCTAATAAAAGTACGTTCTAGTTGTACAATGTATATACATATACATAACACATCGTCATGTAAGTGCAACAAAGTCGTATCTGCATATTTGTCATTTTGCAGAAAACGCTGTTTTGTGTCCAAATTTCTTTTGTTTTCTAATGTTTTTTAATGTTTTCTTTCTTTCATTAAAATGTTTCTAGTTTGATTTGAGACTGGCACCAAAGCTTAAAGTTTGTGATTTTACCTATATTTACAAAATCAAGCAAGAACTCAATTTTACCCAAAATGTCAGTTACGACTTTGTTGCACTCACATGACGACATGAGACAGCTATATTCTTTAAAACTTTGGATACGGTTCATTTACCCTTATTCTGGGCAGAATTTGCAATAACAAATTAGACACGCTCGTTTACTAATATATAATATTTACAGGATTGCATGTTTTTTTTACAAAGTTAGAGGTCACATTTAAGATCACGGAACCATGCTATTAGGGACGAGACTGTGAAAGCAACCTTTTGAAGGGCAAAACCAGTCATCTGTCGCTAGATCGTGACTAGTTTTTGACAGGCCCTTCTTTGATGTTATAATTTAAACATATCAAGATGATTTCATTTACTACTGTGTTATCGGTTACGATCTTTGTGACAATAGGATCTCAACAGGCCGCTGGATTATCAACAGGTAAGTGATATTTACAATCCAATAACGACTCATACTAAGCGGAGAAATCGGTACCAACTTGACAATCTACACGTGTTTATTGATCATACTTAGGCTATAAAACAACTAGTTGACTTTAGTCCTCACAGACAATCATGAATAAAAAAAATCACGCATCAAGCACAAGATCTATAAACACAATCGTGGGAAACGATTACTCGCTACAAATAAAAACTGAGTAAATTGATTATAGGGGCGCAGATCTCAAGTCAAATGAAATACAAATGTTTGAAATTCCTCCAAAAGTGTTTTACAAGGTTTTACCCTTGCCGTTTTAAAACAATAGGCTGATTAACATAAAGTTTGCATATTTTTTTAAACACTTAGTACTAATACAAAATCTGCTCTAACTTAAAGACGGGAGTATTTTTGAACATGGGACTTTATCTCAATATCATTAATCAACATTTGGAACCAGAGTTCCGGCGCATTTTTTTCAACTAAATTCCTAATTCGCATCTAAACAGAAAAACATAACTCCATTCCCATATACACTTCACAATCAAGATTAGCCAGCGGGGAGCTCACCAAAATAATTTGTCCAAATTTTTGACACAATTCGGATCACATTGATTTAAAATTGATCATTTTGATACCAATATTAGTTGTTACGTTTAAAATTCACTGTATAAAACATTGTTTAGAAACATGATGCGAAATAGTGTTTAGGTAATAAATTTGTCAAATCTCTAAACACTAACTTCAAATGCCTAAATACCCACCGGCAAATGATTGAATGTGTTTCGACGTGTTTTATTAATAATTAAACTAGATTCTTCGTGCCTAAATCCCATCCCTCTTCTGATGACAAGCTAAATATATGTATTTATATTGCCCCTTTAGAAAAATTGAACAATCCAAGTAACTGTAGTTGTTACGTTTAAGGTCCACTGTAAAAACATTAATTACAAACATGGTGAAAAGTAGAAGTGTTGAGGTAATAAACACGCCAAATATCTAAACACTTGGCGTCAAATGTTTAAACACATACCGCCAAATGACCGAATATCTTTCGATTCTTAACAGATTTAGATATTTCAAAATGTTTTAACACAGTGCAAATGGTGTTTAATTTTACCGTTTTTACAGAGAAATGATTGGCGAACCCCATTTGTGAGGATTATGGCGGTCCTCACATGGAGAACAGTCATATAGCCCTACGTTAAACGTGGTTTTAGTAGATGTCATAAATATCATTAATATTGTTCACTGAATAATATTTGCTTAATTATTCAAGTAAGCTACAGTATGCAACGTGGCTTCAATTTACTTTATCACTGAGGGATTTCACAAATATCCAAAATCAGATGATTTTGGAATACTCCAAATGAGATAAATATACCGAATTATTAAACGATTTTGAATTTGAACTTGACTTGTCCCATGAGCAACTACAATTCTGTGCTTTTTACTACCAACCCAGGAGAATTTCCTAACCTGATTGGAAATGAAATAGTACTAATATAAAGTAAACTCAAATTACATATAGCATGCCATTGCTATTTGCATATGCTATAATCACTCTAAAACATGTGTTTATTATTCAACACACATGTCTAAATACTAAAAACTATTCATCAATGTAATTTTTAGTTTTATACATGGTGACTAAATTAGAGTAAGAATGTGAAATGTTTTTGAAATTATTGCTAAACACGATTTTGCGATACACGAATCAAGGTTTGGTATCTTTTCCTCATCATACAATAAATGAAAACAAACTTTTATTTTTCATATCATGTCATCTTTTTTTTTTAATTTTGCTAAAAATCACGCGAATACGGTATTTATACAAAGTCAAATTCTTAAGAAGCATTTTTGCTTTAATTCATGTACATAATAAGAAAGGTACCGGCAAATGTTTCCTAGTACATTATATTTTGTCTAATGTAATATTATGTTTAGAAGGAACAAACCAGAACACAAATGAAGCTTTTCGCTTTCTTTTCTTGACCGACCCTCAACAATCCTCCCCGTCCGAATTAGGAAAGAAGCATGAAATATTAAAAGTTTTGGCTCTCAACTGTCTTCAGACCGATAACGTTTTTACAAAAGAAATCGACCTTTTTCGTCCACCCCGCCACGAAAGGATTTTCGTTAAATAGACTTCGTTCATCTATTGCTTTGTTCATATAGAATTCGGCCATGGACCAGTATGAATGGTTCACAGGCAAATTTATACAAATCTGATGTGTATTTTCTTGCATTTCAGTTGTGCAACCAGCACATTGGTAAGAAAAACCCCCTGGAGTGGTTTTATTACAAAATACCTGATTTACACACAAAGAAAATATTATAGACTTTTTCATTTCAGGTGAAGAAACACATATAAAAGCAATACAATTGACAAAATTTTTAGGGCGCCCTATTTGCAAAATATACCAGTGTTCCTTTAAAAATAGCGGTATATTGTTGGTTAATATCTTATATTTACCAGTAAGTGATGACCCTAACTTTCTTCTATATTAATACTTTTATTCACATTCGAACCCGTACTTTCGGTCCCGCATGGATGTAATAATTAGTGCATTTTGAACCTCATATTGGAATGCTGAGGTCTTTTTTTTTATTTTAATCATAAAATAAGCGAGCGATATTACTATAGCGCTCTTCCACAAGTCACTAAATCAGGTATCAATGTACGGATTATTATATTTATTCTTTAGCTAACGACATACGTCTTCTTTAACTGATACGGTATGAATAAAACAACAACATAAACATATTTATTCCCTGTTCTTGACATAGAGCAGGAGCCAAATATCATAGGGGTCTTATTTAAGGAGTTCGTTTACCCCCACTACAGAAAAGGTTTAACACCTTTGGTAGTTAGTATGGACCCTCTACATCAATGCTAGGTAGGTAGTACTCTCAAATTGTGGTATCACGTTTCCAATAGGGGCCAATTTAAGTTTACACAGGGGTCAAATTTTTAAAATACCCCAATCATGTTGAAATGCATGCCATATTGTGCATCTAATCATGAGGATCCCTAAAATGTATAGTTTGTACCACCTACGACCATTGGTTTTGGAGTTATATGGTAAAAATGACAAAAATGGTAGAAAAAAAGGTCAATCTCAATTTGTACAGAGGTCAACATTAAAAGTTAATCTGATTATATTTTAGATACTGCAAAATCTATTGCCTGAGGTAAGAGGACTCCTAAAAAGTATATTTTTGATTATGTTAAATGCTTTCTTACGGAGATAAGGGTCAAGGATTATGTTGCCCTATGACCTATTTGTCGCATAACATGGTAACTATGCATTGCAGATGGTACAAACTATTCCTTATTTTGACACAATAAGCTAGTATGAACAACTTCTTTCTTTTTTTACCAAAATTGGAACAACTCCTGATTTTGACCCCTGTACAAATAGAAATTGACCTTTTTACCATTTTAGCCATTTTTACCCTATAACCCTCAAACCAATGGTCATAGATGGTACAAACTATACATTTGGTGGACTCCTTATGAGTAGACGGACAATAATGGCATACATTTCAACATGATTGGAGCATTTTAAAAATTGACCCCTTTGTAAACTTAAATTGGCCCCTATTGAAAAAGGCGATACCACAATTTGAGAGTACTACCTATACCTAGCATTGATGTCGAGGGTGCATACTAACTACCAAATGTGTCAAACCTTTTCTGTAGTGAGGGGTAAACGCTGATGTTTGACCTGGGTCCGAGCTCCTCTTCTAACATTGTTTTTGCTATTGTCCCTGATTATTTTTTGTGTTCTTTCTTTTTTTCCAGTTACCATTACCGTGCTATTAATTTTAGTGTTTATTGCTCATCCTGTTGTTTGTTAGGAAATTATCAATTTTCGCAAGTAAGCTTTAACTTGTTTTTAAATTGAATTAAAGCACCAGAACGCCCACAGGTCATGTAACACACTTGAAAGAGTTTGTAACTAAGAAAAAAAGTTGCTTAATAACGAAATAGCCAAGCGGAGAAAAAGTTTTACAGAGATAATCTCGCACAAGGGTTAAGGACAAATTTCACAAAAGCAAGTTCAAATATAAATTATCCGTGCGCATCAAAAAACAAACTGGTAAAAAAAAACGTGAAATATTTAGTGTTAATTAGGCTTGAATAACAACTAAAAATAGATCACATCCAATTATTTAACATCTTCTGGCACGTAGCGCAATTATCTTAGTCAGGTTTTAACAACACACTTAGACCAGAACGGCTTCAATCCTCTGTTTTTTATGTCCGATAACTGTGTGATTAGACCTTGATCATAAATTTACAGCAGAATCACTTCATCTACAACCGTAGCCACGCCATGAACCAGTCATGTGTTGTCACTATAATAGATAGTAAATCTTCGAAGGCATTGGCATTGAATGAGGGGATGTGCAGTGGATGGAAAATTCCACGCTAAATCTATTGAAATCATTAATTCCGATAGGCAGAAAAAACAAATTCGGTGCTTAAAGCCACTATCAGCGATTTTTTCAAAATGTAAACAAACAGCGCCCTCTATTTTTCATCAAAGTACATTTTTTGCACTGTTGTGTTGGAAATTATTGTAGTAAAGACCCCTGTAAGTGGCTACCGTATTTGTCAAGAAATTATGATTTTTATGCTTTGTTTACTAATAAAAGTCGGGTTCCGACTTTTTAGGCGCAGAAACCGTCGTAAATGGCATCTTCAGGACCGCTTTAAAATGCTTAAGTGTCTGTTTCTCACAATGAACAGTAATACAAGGTGTTGATGATATGACTAGCAATTTGAGACGAAATTGGCATTTGGATTTTGGAAACAAATCACTGATAGTGGCTGTAATGAAGCATTTCAAGTCCAAGTTAAGCATTATAGCTACATAACTCTCAAAATATGACAAAGGCGTATTTGCTTCAATGGATTCAATTGTAACGGTTCTTCTTATCGTATCCACAAGTCATTGGTAATGGCTGGTGGTGGTGTCAGGATTTATTCAACGGTATAAAGGTAAGTTGAATGTTATTGATTTTTGAAACCACCGTGTTTGGATACGAAGGAACGCCAAAATGTAAACATGAAAGACCAGATTATCTGTTCATTCATGAAACAGGTTGAATCGGGCCAAATATTCTGCCTCACTCCAAAATTAATCGGACGCTGTCAAAACTTTCCCTCCGGGGAACTATAAGTTGAATCTACTTATAGGCCTTTAGACCGGGAACACAGAAGGGTTTGCTCAAACGAACGAGATACCAATATCTGAATACGGGAAAAATTCAGAGAAAATATAGATTGCAAATATGAATGTCTGCCAGAGATCCGTAAGGCTGCTGTGGCCCCAGGAGACGGGTAAAGTTACTATGGGCAGTAAATGTTTGAAATGCTCTAAATCTAATGTAATATAGCTCAAATTATTCCTTAGGTAACTAGGAGTAAAAAAGTAATTGGGTCACATACATTGTGTGCCTCCTTTCAAGATATTGGGGGAAATAGGCTACACGCAGCAGCGGGTCTCCGGCAGGACATTTCATATTTGCTATTTCTTAATTATAAACGTCAGTAGCTGTGCATTATACCCCAGCGAACGTTGAAATCCATCTGGTCTTAACCCACGCAGGAATCCCACCGACCAACAATACCAGTGTCACGGTCACGTAATTATGGCTCTGTACAGGTGATAGTTCTGTGCAGTACTGGAAGATGGCAACATTACTGAATGGTTTCATGTGGTGACTGGAGTCAAACCAGGGATGTGTGATCCAGGATTTTTAT
Organism: Ophioderma brevispina; assembly: GCA_023653785.1. Lineage (NCBI taxonomy): Eukaryota > Metazoa > Echinodermata > Ophiuroidea > Amphilepidida > Ophiodermatidae > Ophioderma > Ophioderma brevispina. Next base: position 29,503 of record JAMKCH010087619.1, on the reverse strand, counting down.
TCCTGCTTGTGATGACTGGGGTGATGAGAGGGACTACCCAAAGTAACAATACAGGTATTACGATGGAGAATGATGTCCAGTCTTGAAGATCTTGACTTTGCCGATGACATCGCCTCTTGTCATCCAGAATTCACACATACCAAGGCAAACAGGAACAATCTCTCCAAGTTTGAGCAATAAAGTTTGACTGAAAATCATTCAAAGAAGACAAAATCATGAGATGAATAATAAGAAAGTGAGCTGTCCAGCTATAGAAGGAAAAGGAAGGTACTATTGAGGATTGTAGAAGAATTTATCTCTCTGGGGCAAACATGAGCAAAGAAGGTGGAGGGAAGGACGTTAAAAGTCGTATAAATAAGGCCAGATTTTCATTCACAAAACATCTAACAAATATGAATGAAAGTCAACACAGTATACCAGGAAAACTATAATAAAGTTATAGCAAACCATGTTCGTACAGTCTTGCTATATGGATAGAGAATGAATAGAAGTGATGAAAGAAATGGAATCATTCCATATCAAAATGCTTAAGAATCTTACAAATATTGTGGCCCCCAAACATAATTTCAAAAAGAAACTCAAGACATTGCTAAGGAAATCAAGTAAAGAAGATCAGTCTTGAGTGAAAAGAGAAGATGGAATTGGCTGGGCCACATATTGCGAAAGGAAAAGGAAAACTATGCATGACTGCTTTGACTTGGAAACCAAATGGCAAAAGGTACATTGGAAGGCCCAAAACAACTTGGCGTAGAACTGTGGAAGGGGAAAAGGAAGATCTTGGATGGCAATCATGGGATGAAGCACGAGTTCATGCAAAAGAACAGAGAACAGTGGAAAAAGGGTGCGGAGGCCTTATGGGCCAGTAGGCACGAAGAGGATAGGTAAGGTAAGGTAGTTATTGTATTCGGTAACGCAATTGAATAGACAAGTGGCGCTGCACTTGTGGACAAAATAATTTCCCGCCAGACAAACACCTTGGCTATTTTGTTACTTCCGTGTTTGGTATTTCAAGAAAATGTTCTCTGATTGCGAGGAAATCTTTTTCGCGGAGGGGGAGGGGGGGTGATTGGGGGGTGGGGAGGTGGGGTGATTGTTTTTCTATATACGGGCGACTATGAATATTCAGGTATAAAATGACCAATCATGCACAAACACGATGGACTTCTTACTCATGATTGACACGCAGGGACCGACATAGTTCCCCAATGACTGCGAAGCTATGTGTTTCAAAGGTGGTTCGCTGTTGAGCGATTCGGGTGAACGGTAGTAATCGTATATACGTGTGTCCAAAAATAAAATATAATCCTATAAGTTGGACCTAATTTCAAAATTATTGTCAAATTAGAAATTTAGAGATATATTCATTAAAGAATAACATTTTCTCAACCATACTGTTCAAATTTCATTTGGACTTGATTCATTGGTTTTGAGAAAAAAGGCGCGATTACGCTTTTCGAGTCGTTCCAAGTTTTACTGATTCATAAAAACCACAATCAAAGCATATATAGGATGCTCGTTTATTTTTCTCCCCTGTCTCTTGCTTTATCCTACTCTTTTTATTTTGGCCAATCAACTCAGTATAACATTGTCAACTAAATATTAATTAAACATTAAAGACAAACCTACCTTTGAAAATGAAGGAATGTTTCTGTCACAATGACATAATAGCCTTTGTTTTCACAACCAGTGAACCGTAGTTAGACAAAAATCAGACAGGATATACGAACATTATATTGTTATTTAGAATCTGTTATAAAAATTTGAATAATTCTCAGTCATTTTGAAATTATAGCACCAACTGCAGGATTTGCATTTATTTTGGGACACTCTGCAGGTCAGCTCTGTACTGGTGAGTGGTTTGTGAACGGTAGTAATTCGCTATAGTCAGAGTTAGAGAAGTTCATGTAACCGTACAGTTGAGTATATACACATTTTTTTGCTGAAAAGATATAGATCAGGTGTGTAGTCTCTCCGACTGCTACTTCGTAAATACTTTGTACAGGGCAGGGCACGCTAACGGGCAGCTTTTCGGGGCGGAAACACACCTCATCCTAGTCAGGGGGACATCCCCTTCAAGGTGGTATATGGGAAAATTAATTACCAGTTGGGTACAACGAACGGACATCTGAGGATGGCAGCTCATGGACTATAAAAATAAGTAATGCGTACTAACCGGCGATGACTCTGGTACCTTACCGAGCTATATGGTTCGAAGAAAATCGAAATCGATAAGATATATATATATATCTTTATCCATCCGATCGATATCAAAACTAAGACATACAGCGTTATATGACATAGATCACTATGTGATTCACTGATACGACAATTGCGCATTTTTTATAATACGGTGATGAATACTTACACACTGGTCTATGTGTTCTATCAGACATCGTTGGGAAAACAGAACAATCGTTATCAAATACTGATCTTAAGTTTACAGTCATAGTAAACAGTGTTTGTCTATCTAACCAAATTTATTTTTCACTGAAAGAAAAATCTGAAGTGTTTCTGAGGATATTTCCTTTTGTGTTGCCGGGTAGTAAATGGGCAATCGGTAGGTTTCCCAGCTTATACGAAGGGAAAATTTTCAATTGCGATTTTGTGAGATAGATCATGTGATGAAGCCTAACTGATTGAAATATATCTGCCTCAGAACCACATTTGATCTTAGTTATACTGACAAAACCTATTCTAATATAAGAATTCAAAATGACCCCCACTGTGTAGGAAGCTTAGTATGCCTATTGCTAAGCAGCTCCTGGTAGTGGAAAAAACAACACGTCCCGTGCTAACACGACCAAGGAAAAGCGTCTAATGTCCTCTAAAAACCCGAATGCAATCACACGGCAGAATCTAAAATGTTAAAGGAAATGGCATATAAGAACAAAAAGTCATGTAATAAACATTCCAAAGAATTAAGGACAGTTTCTTACGGAAAAAACCGTATGCGTTTTACGAAAGCAAAACGACCAAACAAGCTAAGTTCCAGGTTCTCTTTGACACACACGGCTTGGATCTTTAAATCATAGTGACCTATACTAGCTTGGAATCCACAGTTGGAGCATCTTAAACACTTACATACTGGATCAGTCCTGAGTATGCAGTATTAGGTCCATAAACGTAAAAAAATCTACCCCTCTTTCGGTGATACAATCCTTAAGTGGGTCTGATATCATGACGATATTCTGATGCTTTGGTAAAGAGATGAATAAGAGCGAGATAATTTCCTTAGTCACATAAATTCTTGCCATATCCGACTCTGAAGTTCATACTAAACCAGAAATGATCTTTCTGGACTTAAAAGCACAAAGATTCCATATAGATGCTATAGCAGACCATTTAGATGTATACCAGTATCTTTGCAGCGACTTGTACAACCCAAATTCTTGTTCTTTTCAGCGACTTACAACCCAAATTCTTGTTTTCGTGGCGTGATCAAATGTGAGACAGAGAGACAGATTATAGGTGCAAAATTACTCCAGTGAAATTTCTAGCCCAGTAAATGTTTCATTTTGATATTTGAGCACAAACGTCTCCAAATGTGGTCGATACACAGTATCCTTTTTTACTATCCAAACGGCTGGACCGATTTAACCCAAAATTTGAAATAAGATGTTTTTAAATGAAAAATCGGACCATGCTCGTTTCATTCACCTTTATTTAATTCTCTTACTTCCAAACGTTTAGCAAGAGGTTACATAATGAATCAAAAATTCCATTGCTTGGCAGAGATTTCATACAAATGCAGAAATATTTATGAGGGTATTTCACCAAATGTAACATTAATACATGTACATTTGTGTTATTCACAAATTACTTGTCACAAAGCAGTGACGTAAATACATGCCAAACGCGTGTGCAATTGTTCACTGTGCCACTATTTTGCACTAAGACACTCAAACCTAGGAGATTGTCTCGTCAGACCAAATTTTAACAATCATTATAACAAAAATGTATCTTTGTCTTGGCAGTCAACAACATATGCCCTGTATCTTCTAATCTGTTGGATATGGTAGCTCTCAATGAAAACACATAAGTGGAAATATCAGCTAATATCGCATAATTATCGGTGTTGAATTTCTTCAACACAACCCATCGTTTAACAGTACCAAATACATGTGTACTTTATACATTCCATTACGAAACAGAGTCGTTCGCATTTCAATATAAGATTCATCATTCATAAGTGAAGTTAAGCTTACTATGGATAATCAGCGGTGGCCATTTTGAAACCTAAGATGGCAGGAATATTGACATTGACCTAAATAAATATTAAGAGTGCTTAGAATCTTACTGGACTTTATTTGACCAAAGCGTTGAGATTTGATCACCAACCCTTCAAGAGGTACATTTCATAATTGGGTAAAATCCCATATACAGCCTGTCTCAAAAAAGTGGTACAATCAGAAAAAATAAGTCATTCTTACTTGGTATAATATTAAAGAACAAAGATCAATGATCCAAATTAGTTTGTGTTCATTTCATCTTATTTGTTTTTGGCAATCTAGAGATATAATCGATTTAGTGCGATACACCAAAATCAATTTTGTGCCACTTTTATGCATGGGCAGAGTTGTTTCGCGCAGTTATGCCATGCTGTCTTGAAGCTTACAAAGATTGCAACTTGACAAAAGAAACAAAACACAGATTAAAGTAAGCAAAGGAAATCTAGTTTTATCAACACAAATTTTAATAGTCAACATAATCAGTTCAATGATAAATATCTTCTTTTTCCATAATATAACATACAAATAATTAATTGCACGTCAATGAAATGGATCTGATTTATTACCAAATTGGTATCTGTTAAAATCATGCAGAAGGAATGTAATTGCAACCACAATAAACACTCCAAATCCAAAGAATGGTTTTAAAATAGTGGCACTATCTTTGTGCTCTACTAATTGTGACGTCATAAGAACTTGAATTTGGAAGCAAAGTATCAGGTGTTGGTAGAATTTGCGTTTATGATACTTCAAGACCATAAAAACTCTCTCCCCCTCGGCTTGCTGTACGTTCATGGTTCTCTTCTAAAACAATAGTATGTCGAACGTTATTCACTTTATCTTAGAGCCAGAACTTACTGATTATAACTTCACCATTACGTCACTGTTTTCGTATCTTTTGAGAGTTTCTTTATGAAGTTAATCCCTTTTTAACGAATTTCATATCTGTTAAAATGTGATCACTTATGGGTTAACGAATTCTTTCACCGTTTTTTCACCTCAACCAGAAAGTGGCACAACTCGAATTTTGGTTCCGCAGTAAACTAGAGTTCTCTCTCGATTGAAAGTCAGCAAATAGAGAACAAAAAATCCTGGAAAGCCTGTTCCTTTTCCTCTTAAGGTGATGTACAAAGCGACTTACTTATGTTGAGATATAATATTGAACAAAATCGGTTTTTGATACCATTTTTTTTAGAGACAGGCTTGTAATGGTCAGTAGCGGCCATTTTGAAATCAGCAGCCATTCAAGATTTCGCTATCTGTTACGTACGCAATGTCAGCAGTGCGTTTTCTGCGAATCCCTCAGCAATTACCAATCTGGGGTTGTCCTTAAAATTAAGTGTTTTTCATCATTCTTAACTCATGTTAGGCTTAAATATGAATTTCAGTGGCAGCCATTATGAAATCTAAGATAGCAGCCATATGATCTTAACTACTCTATACTATGCATCATTTGAAATCTTACTGGACCTTATTTGTTCGAAAATAATGAGTGTTATGACACGTAGCTTCGTGGGAGTAAAATATTTCATAATGGGTAAAACTTAGAGGGCCTGTAGGCCAATAGGGGGCGTTACAGTTTTGGCACTTTATCAGGAATGTTCAGGTGACTCAAATATTATAATAGCTATCAAGTTTCCATGCTTGTAGGAAAAGGTGCACAATACTGCCTATTTTTGTGCTTAAAAAATGCGCTATTTTGTCCAACTTGTTGAGATTTAAAATTAAATCTTATAGATTTAATGTTAAATCTAAAAAATGGATTGGTGCCTGATCACAATCTTTTGGGATTTATTTTAATTCCCTGTAATTTAGAGTTTAGGCCTACTGAGCTTTTTGGATTTTATCTGAAAGTGCTGATTTAATCTGAATTACAAATACCACCCTCATGAAGAGATATCCAAAGCCGACCAATGCATTCAACACTAAACCACCCAGTCTGTCAATTTCCTTCGTCGAAATAGTCTTGAAGCTATATACTTGCACCAAATACCTGAAGCAATGGGCAGGTATAGGCAGATGCACCACCAGCGCTCTGTATAGGAGCAGGAAACACTATGGCCTGCACTGAAAAGGCTAACCACGTCAGTCAAATGTATGCAAGTAACTAAGTACCATCTAAACAAGTACTCTACAGATGGAAGTACACAGACACTCTACAGAAAATGCATGGCAAGTAAAAAGACGAAAGCCAGATGGAATGGTATAAAATAATTAGGATGTGCGAAACAAGGGCAGTGGTTGATCTGAGAGTCTGTCATGCAGGTCGACACCTCCTGGAAGAAACTTTTGTATGTCTGGACGCCAGAGCTGCTGTCTTTCCAGATCAACGCAATTCATGATCAACTTCCATCCCCTGCCAATCTGAAGCTGTGGGGCAACATTGTACACTGTTCCACATCCTCAATGGTTGTAGCTACTCATTACAAAGCGGAAGATACAACTGGCGCCATGACCAAACACTGAAAGCAATCTCTACTGTCTGGCATCGTACGTCGTAGAGGAAAATCAGGAAAAAATATCGCACCTGAGAATCTAAACTCGATCTCTACAATAGCCTTTCGCACAGCTTATGGTACAACCTATCGAAATCCAAACTTACCAACTCCTAAGACAGAGCCAACCAACATTCTGAAGAAGGCCAATGACTCGATATTTCTGATGGATGAGGAACACAAACAAAATAGTGTTCCCTCCAGAAATCACTGAGACAGCTAAGAGACCAGATATCACCATCTTTTCTACCAAAAAAAAGACAGTGATCATCATAGAGCTGACGGTCCCTATGGAGGAGAACCTATCCAATGCATATGCAAGAAAGAAGTGCAAATACCAAGATCTAGTGGCTGACTGTGAAACTCAGAAGATGGTCTACATACTACTTTCCAATAGAAGTAGGAAGCAGAGGTTTCTGCAATACATCAGTCAACAAATGCTTGGCATCCTTGGGCATTCCTGAAGGAAAGAGAAAGGCTTGGACCAGACTTTGGCGGGTTAAACCTGGTTTTGTGAGCGCTCAACCATTCCACTTCCCTCAGAGCATATTGCTGGAGTTGCTTGTAGCTACATCTGTCTGAATGCCTTTGAGCGTCTGCTGAGCCAGATGACATAGCTCGCTCTGAGTGCAATTTTGGCTGTACAGCAGAGACCTCAGAACACACAAATCTAGACAAAGAGATACTGCATAAGGTGAACATTCCCTACTAAATCACCTTCACAGGGAGATATATCAGGAGTGCTTATCTTAAAACGGATAAAACTAGACTCCGAAGGTGACAGCGCTGGTGTTCTACCAATGAACTATTCCTGCTGTGCTAATCTAGATTTATATACAATTTTAATCTAATCTTCTTTAGGCTTACTACTTCAAATATTCGTGTCTACTAAATGATATGTTCGTTACATATATACATAGAAAATATTTATGTCTACTAAATAATAAATTCGTTTGTTTTCAATATCACATTCGGCTATCGCCTCGTGTGATATTGGAAACAAACCATAGATATTTATGGGAGTTTAGTTATGAAATACTCAAGAGTTAATGATTTATACTGATTCTAAGCATGGATTCTAAGTGTGGTACTTTACAACCACGTATGCAGTAATGATTGTACCATGACCAGGCCAACGAAGTTGCCTTTGGTGGATGGTTTGAAAAAGAGGTTTCTCACCTATCATGTTGTAGACTGCCTCATTAGTAACATGGTCATACTATTGTGCAATCTGTTTATAGAAAGGTCTCTAAGCATTGAAACGTAATGTGACTTTCTCAATATAGCATTGGTTTTAAATAAGTTCACGGGGTTTCCCTGTTAGGAATATATTACAAACAGAACTATATAAATACTATATTAAATCACAACAATAAGAATACTATAGCAAGTGTTAAAGACATGTGCAATTTGGAAATTTTGATTTTTTATAAAGTGATATAAAGATCAGTTGCTGCCAGATGTATTTTGTGAAATTCTCAAATATTCACGATATAAATACCAGACACGGAGATAAACTCAGACTTCATCTTGTTTAAAAAAAGAGTATTTTGTGGAAAATCTACTAAATTTGCAGGTAATTAAGTTTTGGAATGTACTAATAACACTATTAAATCTTCGGTTTCAGTATATAAAGAAATTCCGCATACATCATGCAAAATTATACATGATGACATCATTTCTTTGTGTGTGTGTTTGTTTGTAGGGTGTGTGGGGGGGGTTTTTGGGGGTGTAGTTGTGTAATGTGTGTTTGTTGTGTTGTGCTCGCGCGGTCTTTGTGTGTGTTGTGTGTGGTTTGTTTGGTTGTTGTTTTTTGTGTTTGGGTGGTTTTTTTTTTAATTTTTGTTTGCATTATGATCTTTCCACTTACTATGATAAACTTATTCATTCAAGCATGTAATCCCACTTTGTTTTGCCACCTTGATCAGCTTACTGATCGTCGTCTTCCCTGACTCTTGTCTTAGCTTGACTTGTAGTTAGTAGCAAACGAGGACCCCGTTGCCGAAGTTTGGAAAAGGAGGTTTGAATTTATTTTTTCGACAGTTTGAAGGTAATGTTTGTTGAAATCTTGTATACCATGCCAATAATATTGACGTAAAGTCCTCTGAAACAACTGTTGGCATCTTTATTTATTTCAACAGATGATAAGGTAATTGTTTCCGAATCTGGAGGTGACGAGGCTATTTTTGTTACCGCAATGGCTAGTATACCGGATTTTCTACAGCACAATTGACTCGAATCCAACACCGCCCATTGAACTCTCGGGAAATGAAGCGGTTGAATTTGATTCCGTAGATCAAATGATTTACATTGCTGACAAATCCGCCAACTTCATAGCAAGATGTAACTTAGATGGTTCGGGATATGAGGTCATCTTGAGAGATCTTTACAGTAAGTTAGCCGGGGAATTTTGTTAGGGAGGGTTGTAAACACTTCAAGTGGTTAAAAAGAAGGTCCCATGTGAGATCTAGAGGAACCTCAAATTAAGAGAAGACCCGGGACGAAACTTGTGCACCTTATCTGTCGTGTATTTTCTGCAGTGTCTTAGGCTCTGCTGCTGTCCCTCTCCCAGTTTAATAAAGAATTATTCTTATTTCATTGACATTATGAAATAAAAAAAATAAAAAAATCAAACTTGGTACGTATGTTTCTGTCATCATCACCTACATTGCACCTCATCATTTTTCTGTACAAGACACCCAGTCGATAATCCCACATTAACATTTTCTCAAACAAGAGAAATGTCATGTTTCCAAATCCAAGACTTAGTGCAATTGGCAATGTAAAGGTTGGCAATCCGGTTTCACATAATACCACATGTCTTTGTTTCTCTCTATTAAATTTTCTAGAAGAGCCTAATGGCCTAGCAATTGATGAAGAGGTGCGAAAGCTCTTTTGACCTCCAATCCAGGCAATTCCTAAGTATGATCCAAAGATGGCACAACTACAAGAGTGACTTGGATGGAGAGAGCAACCAAACCCTTTGTCAAAAAAACCACCCTGGCTGGCCTCAAAAAGAATGCGCTTGATAAAACAAAACGAGTAAGTTCAAGATCCTTAAAGACATATTTAATATTTTTAAATTCACCACCAGACATTTCTATTTTGTTTTTGTGTTGTGTTTGTTTTTTCTTGATGACTCGGACAGTCAAAAATGATAGTAAGCGGGGTTTCAAAGCACGATTTTAAATGGGACACACCCATGGCATACCAAAATCAAACAAACAGAAAGCACCTGATTGGGTGTTGCCAACTCTTTCAATGGTAGGGGAACGTTCACATAACACACATAAATGACTTCATAATATCTTCCTGTTTATGTAATATTATGTTATTTGTAATTTGTCTAATTCCATGCAAACTGCTTGGACTATTAATTTAAACATTATATTAAACATATGCGAGCTCCACGGACTTACCTATCACCACGTGACCATCTCTTTGCAATTCCATTATCTACGCTCGTTTTTTATTTGCGAATTATTGGGATGGCACAAACAAAAAAAAAAAACAGCCTGTCATTACGATACGTCTACCTTCCGCACTGCTCTTGCAGGTTCCACGATATTTTGGCTCATGATTTTTTTGTAGCAATATGATGCATCCAGACATGTTTCATAATTAGGTTTAATATTAGTTGTTAATAACCATATTCCCCTAACACTCCTCCCTTGAGTTATAATAAATAATAGCGCAGTTCGACCGAAAGCGTGTCGAAACTGGGGAACCTAACCAACCTTGAATACATATCAATAAGTAGCATCATGTCTGACCGCCCCCAGGCAGTTAAACTTATCTCGTTGCTCTGTATTGGTGTAACAAAACAGGGTTGTTCTTCCCCTTATCCCATTTCCACTGAACTCAATGTGACTGTGAGTTTAACATTCTTATTCAATGGGTGTATTATTTATTTGTCATGGCTTTGTGTCATCTGTTAATATCATGATGATTATATTATTTCATTGCCTTAGAACATGGCCTCTAGATATTGAATATTATTTTGTATTTTGCTACTTATTTACATTTTGTCAACATTTTTTCACCTTTTGTTCAGTCATTGAGGACTGGAGTTGCGACTTTTGCTAATCTCAATTTCTACTGGCTAAGGGGCTAGGGTCTATTGTACTTGCCTTTTAAAATTCTGACATCGCCCTCATACACTTAATGATTATATATTTTCCAATGTAATATGTTTTCTTGCATCTTTTTAATATTACTACTAGATAATTTAACACACTGTTAGCTCCACGGGTGGCATCTTTCAACGTGGCCATCTTCTCCCTGCAAATTCCATCTCACACATTCATTCAGACGTTTTTTTTTTTTGCGATTCTTGGGTTTTGTCCAACTTTTGGTAGGCCTACCATCCGTGTAGCCCACATTGTGACATTAGGAATTTAAGCTTCACTTGATATATCTCTTTATCACTGCCATTCTTTTGTGTTCATTCACCCGTATACTATGGAGCTAGCTCAACCATTTCGTATGATAGTTGTAGAAATATTTTTGGATATCAAGCGATTTGGCCTTTACGCTTGATATATTGTTGTTTGTGTATTTTTTTTTGTCCTACATTTTTTTGCCATGTCCAGTACATGATTGTATTTTGAATGTACCCAAATTTGACCCATTTAATTCAATAGTATCTCAATATCATCCCGACCACCGATAATGGACTGTTGTATATTGAACCATATACAAAAGTCCCAACGTAGTATTTACATTAGTGACGGTCTTAAATGATTACTTAATCTAAGGAAATTCAGCTGTCATTATTCCTCATAATGTTCGAAGCTTAAATAAACACTCCAACGATTTCACTAATTATCCTTTCTACCATAATCATAACTTTCATAATCCTGGGGTTTTACAGAACTTGGTTTAACTTATGATTACGAATCTAACTTAGTTGACTTCGAAGGTTACTCAGTTATAAATTCCATACGTCATGACCGAAGAGGAGGCGGTGCCTCCCCTTTCATTCACCCTAACATTGACTTTGAACACTAAGGACCGACCTAAAATATTAATTGCCATGATTGCGACTCTGTTTTATCGAAATTAATGACAACAACAACATCCAGCAATAAAAAAATACGTTGGTTCATCTATCGCCCAGAAAACAGTTAACCTTGACCGAGTTTTGATCTTGAGCTTTCCACGTGTCTTAATTACAGTTAAAAGGAGTCCAAATTTGCTATCTCATGGGCGATTATAACATCGTCTTCTGGATTTGACTCCGATCCTAAGTTAATGACTTCGGTAATCTTATTTTATCTAATGGATTTTGCCCTACCATTTATAGGCCTACCCGAATAACCGAAACGACTGCCCACGATTCATGATAACATCATACAAAATGATTCTTTTACCAATTGTAAATGCGGGTGTCGTAGTTCAATGACATCTCAGACCATGTTTTTTTCCAGTTTGCTCTATCAATTTCACAAAGGACATCGCCGGATAAGGAGAAGAAGGAGGCCCTCTACATATAATATTTTATATTTCACTATCAATTTGAGTTGGGGTTTGACAAACTTACTTATCATGTACGCAAGGTGATTTTTATCCACAAAACACAATTGTACCAAGAAAATGAGAAAAGTCTGAGGAAACTTCAGGGGCATGCTATCTGGAGAAAAGCCAAACTTTTAAGCAATGCCTCATTTCAATGACCATGATTACTTATATTAAGAAAACAGGAAGATGGTGCATAGCTGCCCTTTGTCATGGAGCTGTTAAGTGGACGCCTATTGATAGACCTTTTTGTCATCAAAGCTACAAAGAGGCTACTTGAGGCAAGCCCTTTATAACAATACCCAACTACCTATTATAGCTTTTGTGCTAAGATTGGATTATATAACGTCTTCACACCAAGCAGACTATGGAATACAACACAATGGCCATGGGGACCGCGCTATTTTATATCATGAGCAAGTTAACTGCATGGGCTAATAAAATTTCAATTCCCATGGCGCAGTGCAATAGCTTTCACTAACCATTGTATTGAGCAAATAAATCCCCTGTTATGTTAGTATGATTATGATACCAGGGCCGTGCATGGTCAGCTGTTGTTTCCAATGCTACTGAACAGAGCTCTTGGTAGATAGCTGCATCCCATATAGTGATGGTATGGTTTGGAATTAAAAGTGTGTTGTTGTTTTTGGCAATTCCATTAGTGTTCAGGCCCCAGAAAAACAAAAATGCCAAATTAGGTCTTTTCCACCACAAGAAACCAAACAAAAATACGCTACTTCACATATATGTTGCTAATAATATAACGCACATCCTTGCACGGCGGCATTGTGGTTCTTGGGGTGGAAAAGCTTCCAAAGATGGAATTTAATTGTCCATGAAGTCGTATTAAAATTACAAAAAACCGACTTATTATGGAATTTATGTACAGTGGGATTTTTTGAAAAACCAGGCCAAATGGTAAAACCTTGAGCATGTCTCTTTATTATGCGGAACGTTTCCAATTCATCCGTTCTCATGTAAACTAGAGAGGGCGTCCTTCATTCCTTATCCGGCGATTCTGACTCCAGAGATGACTTTTAACAAAAAAATTTTTTATTTTTTTAAACAGTCACGCCAATTAAGCCAAGCAAACAATCAAAGGGTTTTAAAGAATGGACTATCATCCACTACGTGGCAGTGAATGGGTATGACGATGACAACCTGAACACAGATTGTATAATTTTCAAGACAAGTATCAAATATATTAATAGTCACTGTCATGTTAAATCAACCAACTTATCTAAACGTAAAAAAAACGCCCAGGAAAACCAATGGTAACGTTTGGCCTAATCAAATCAATTAATACTAAAGATAAAGTATTTAGAAAATACCGCTCAAACCTTAATAACGCTAATAAAACTTAAATACACAAAATGATCGCAATACTCTTAAATGTCTTCTGCGCATTATAAAACGTAATCATATTCACAACAGAGCTTGATGACAACCGGAAAACATGGCCAAACTCTAAATAATATTCTTGGCAGAAAAGAAATCCCCCAAACCACCCTCATACTTTATGACATTAATTGACTCTGAAATTATTAAAGACCAGTCGAAATCGCTAATAAAGTCAACGACACTTTTCACCAACATTGGTCCATCACTTGCTGCTAAAATACCCCCTCCTGCGATAAATATAATCTAAATCTAATAAATCCAGTCATCTCTTTATGCCCAATAGTAATTTCTCTCGCTACTTACTCAGGAAGGACCTTCAGACATCACTCTCACAAAATGAAAACCTAGCACCAGCTGTGGCGTGATGGTATAGCTCTAAACATATAAACAGATCTTTGCTTATATTATAGAAGGCCATAAACCGTATATCATTTCAATCTTTCCATGTCCACCGGTATTGTCCCTTCTCAGCTCAAAGTTGCAGGTAATCCGATCTATAAAATGGAGGTAAGCACTCTTCAAACAATTATAGGCCTATCTCCAATCCCTTCCAGCATTAATCCAAAAATTCTGAAAAACTAATTTACAACGGAATCATCGCGTTATAGATAAATTATATACCTCACTCATGCCCAGTTGGGCTTTAGGACCTAAAACATTCCCACTTTAGGGCAATCAATAAACTTTATGATTAGAATTGTTACCTCCCTCGACCAAACACTTTGCACTGCGGGATCTTTTAGATCTCAGTAAAGCTTTTGACACTCGACACACAAAATTCTTATTCAGTAAACAAACTACACAATTATGGATAAGAGGGACTGCCAATACTTGGATTAAAAAATTATCTAGAGAACCGAAAAAACAATTCGTTGATTATAATCAACACCAGTCATCCACTTCTTCCATCAGATGCGGCGTACTCAAGGCCAATCTAGGACCCATTTTATTTTTACTGATATCAACGACCTTCTCAGTGCTTCTCCCAATCTTCAATTATTATGTTTGCGGATGATACCAATATCTATTTTACAATAAAGAACCCAAATTACTTGAATCAACCCAAATAAAGATTAACTCATATATCTAAATGGTTTTAAAATAAATAAACTTTCCCTAAACATTAAAAAAACAATTTATGGTATTCAGAACAAGCATAATCCCTCCCTCGCAATTGTATTAAAATTAATTCGACAATAAGCCACTTGAACAAGTTAATACAACTAAATTTCTAGGCGTCTTAATTGATGATGTCATGTCATGGAAATCCACATACTTCACATGTTACAAAAATAATATCCAAAAAATATAACGGGATTATCAGGAAGGAAGTTAAAACCCATTTCATTCCTCTTGATTCACTGACTACCTTGTTAATAATAAGCTTGTCTTTTCCTTACCATTCACAAACTATTGTGCAATAATTTGGGCAGATAAAAATATTCTCATCTGCAGTCTCTGTTTTTAAAGCAAAAACCGATTATAGTCATGTACAAATTCCATTGGGCTAGCGCCCATACCGACCCTCTGTTTTCATCATGACACGCTAAACTCACGACCTTTATTACTTTCAGACGCGCAGTTATGTATAAATACCATTATGACCATCTTCCTCCAAAAATCTGTAGACTGATCATTTTTTTCTTGACCAGACAAGACGTCCCCCCATATGACCACTCGATCATCTAAGGATTATGTAGACTGACTAATACCAAGCTCGCAGAAAAATACATCCGGCTTCAAGGGCCCTCTTATGGAATTCATTTGATCCCCATCGTAAAACAGTCATCATCCTTAGCTTGTTTTTAAAAACAACTCTTAAAAACAGCTCATTGATTAATATCTCTCCGCTCCAGATTTGGGTAACTTATTCTTTACTTATCGGTTTTTTGTTTGGGTTATCGAATTTTTATGTTAGATCGGCACCCTTCTTTCTAAATGTGTATGTAATCTACCATTTATTGCTTTGTTTCTTATGATTGTCTTTACCAACATATATATTGATACATTGCGTTTTTCACTGGCATCCACATCTCTTGCAGAATAAACAATAATATTTCATTTTTTTCCATTACCGATTATAATTTTTAATAATTGTTGATGTTATATTGTATTTGTGCAATGAGATGAAATAAAACCTGGAAAACCTGAAAAAAAGAAAATTACGTTCATTTAACTTGCATCTATTTCTCAATAGCATTTGTATTTCTCCTGTGAACAAGACCCGTACAAAGGTATTAATCGAAATAGAATACGATGGACTGTGAATTACCAGGACTTCTGGATGGCGATGTGGATGGTTTCGACATAGATGTCAGAGGTTGTGGTAGCTAGATATTTCAGCTCAACGTCGAAAACGTTCAATATTTAGACTCACATGCAAGCCATAGATTTGGGAGGCGTAGGCATACTGTGACATACAGTTCCGCTAGCAAAATTAGCAGAAAAATAATGTTCATTTCGCACGTCGGCTACGGCCGACGTGCATTGGTATCGGTTTTTTACCGGAAGTGAGGGAAGTAATTTTTCATTGATTTCCATCGAAGATGATAAAAATCGGAGTAGATAAAAGTAGATAAAAGCCACCAAACATTGCAATAGTACCCTAGCAATAGTTGGGTGGTGTCTATGTAGCAGTACAAAAGTCTATGGTTCACATTATTTTAATAATTAAGGACTTGGTGTATGCCTACTAGGAAATGTCATTTCACATTTCCTAAGCAGCTAGAAAACAAAATGTTGATTGGATGACAGAATACCCAGCCCAGTGGATTAACTGCTCAGTAATGGTGATCTGAACCATGGTCTTGAGAGTATTATTATGTGTATTATGCCAAGATAACACAAGAGCGTTGATTTAAAACCTGTTTCCTCTAAAGTTTGAAGTTTGTAATCCTCAGTGGAAATGGGATCTTAATTGATAACCAACACAATGTTCACATTGCTCAATAATCTAACAAGGAGTTGTAGGCTATGGAAATCCTTGTGACACAACTGTAGTGGACTGAAATACTTGTATAATACTCTTTTACCAGGAAAATAACCCAGCTCAGGACTGTATAAAATTACAACAAAATGAAATTTCTTTAATTTTTTAGTTTTTTAATTTTGTGATATTTTAAATAAACCTTACACATTTTCTTAACATTTAATTTAAATTAAACAAAATGAAATACTAACACTTTCACGAGATTATTTTGTGAATGATGATGAACAGGGGACATGTTTAATTCTTGGAAATTGGGGGCAAATTGGCCAAAGTAAAGTGTGAAAGTGAAAGTTTGCCGGGGGGCACTCACCTATGAAATGGATAGATGTAAGGCTGGCGTTTCTAAACCCAGGTTCTTTTGTGACATGGACTGCCAAAATGCAAAACATCAAGTGGTCAGGGTGAATTCAAATTAAAGGTTGATTACATGCACGAGTACGAGTATGGTTGATGTTGATACTGTGGTGATAAATCTCTTCTAAGACCGAGACGGTTATCCCCTTGATATCAATTATTTACACTAACAATTAAGTACTAACATCCTCGCTAAGCGATGGTTGTCTTTTAAAAGCCTATTCTGTTTCCTAGCAAAGTACAGGCGTGTATTTCTAGAACTAATTCTTGAACATAGTGATTAGATTTAGCGAATAAACGCGTTGATTGATTGAATAAACTACGCACAATGTTCCAAATGCTAAATAATCATAACCATGAAGTTGTAATGCTATGGAAATCCTTTTTGTGGGGGGGACAACTGCAAGTGACTGAAAGACTGTTACTTACTCCTTTACCAAGAAATAACCCAGCTAGACTGATATATTAAAAAATGAAATACCAGCACTTTCAGAGATATTTTGTGATGAATGATGAACAAGAACAAGGGACAGGATTATTTCTTGGAAATTGGGGCAATGGCCAAAGTAAAGTGAAGCTGCCCGGGGGCCACTATCATATTAAATGGATATGTGTAAGGCTGGCGTTTCTAAACCAAGGTTTCATTTGTGACAGGACTGAAATGCCAAAAAAAAATAGTGGTCACTGGTGAATTTCAAATTTAAAGGTTGATGCATGCATGAGTATGGTTTGATGTGGATACGTGGTTATATAATATCTCTAACACGAGAGGGTTTGCCCTTGATTCTCAATTATTTACACTAACATATTAATTACTAACATCCTCGCAAGCGATGGTTGTCTTTCACAAGACTATTCATTGTATTCCTAGCAAACTACAGGCGTGTATTATCTTGAACTTAAATTCTTGAACGTAGTGATTAGATTTAGACGAAAAACGCTGTGTATATCCGGTTATAGATCCGTAATAGACCAGTTAACACTTGTTTGTGAAATCATTTTAGGGCCTGGTATCTTGAAATAGGTCCGTCCTGACTGTTACACACTGGGCACTTTTATCTGTAGAGTTTTTAATACTATGTGCCATAACGATTTGCAGTAATGGATTCGCAGGCAACAAAACAAGTGCCTTATTATTGTTGACTGGTCTAGAGGTTTTTGCATTGCTTCGTTTCCCTGTGTTGATTGCTTGCCTATAGCTTGAACTGTATGTACAGCGGCTCGTTCCCGGCTCGCCTAATTTAAAAATATATCTTTTTACCTATTTCTTTTTAAGTATTTCAAGATATTTTTACCATTAACTGTGTCAAGAAAAACGAGAAATTTGCCGCAACGTGCCAATATCTAATAACAAAATTATCTTTTACATATTCTCTACTTAAACAACCAAACTCTCAATTATTTCCAAATTTTCAAAGTACACTCGCAAAATAATGCTACCATTTCTTTCTGAGTAACAATAATGATTAATTATAAACCAAATTTTCTATAATTAGAATAAAATATCAGCTATAACAAAATCACCAACACCTCAATTTTCATCACACTAGATTATACTAAACTTTAAAAAAATTAACAACAAAAAAAACAAAACAAAAACATGAGTTCATTATGATTGAAATACTCCGCAGAATAGAATCTACCATTTTCTGAGTACAACATGATTAAATTTATAATCCTAAATCCTAATAATTAAGAATGTAAATATCACTACACAAAACCAAAACTCAATTTTCAGGCACTGTAATTAAATAATAAATTGAAACAAAAAAACACGATTCATTCATATGAACGTGCAATTAAACTTTTAAAGTAATTTTTATATTAGGTCGTGCAGTGGGATCAAACTGTTTGCTTATACATTGGGTAAGGGATCCTTATGTGAGGTAACACAGGGAGGTCGAGTCATTAAGGAGTTAGGCTCATTATAGCTCTAGTATACACCTTTGGTTTACACTTGTGGACTTACTGTAGCTTTTTTGTTCAATGATGAATTAATACACACGGTATGTGTGTCCCTACCAAGTTTTAAAATAACACGCCAAAAAACATCAACAAACAACAAAATGCATTAGAACGTCCATATTAAAAAGCGACACACCGTGAGTATATAACAGAAACCAACTTCCCTTTGTTTTGACGCGTGTTTGACTAGTAAAAGCCTTGGGTGGGTATCGTTAACAATCACATAACTGCCGTAATACAAAAATAGAGATTTATTTCCACCATTAGAAGTATATGGACAAATTGTATGAGCAAGATATGAATTATGAAATGCTTTCAAACGGTCACTTATAACGACAATTAGTGGCAAATGTGAAACTTTAAAAAAATGGTCTCGCAGACCTGCAGCCTTTATGACGAAATGAATATCAGCCAAACTAGTACATAATTTATAGTTATCATCATGATGTGCCTTTTACTGATAATATGAAAATAATTGATTGCATACAAAGAAACCGATGTTAACGGGATTCTTTTGTTCACATCACTAAAGAACCCTCACTTACTAGCATATACAACAATTCGCGTGGTATGAGCTTCCTCCGTGGCCCAGCGGTCTAAGAAAGGGACATCATTGACTTTACTTTTGGATTGTTGGCAACTTGTCCCCATTTCTGGCAATAACACAAGACAATGCAAACGTCTGTGTTCATTTAGACAACCTGAAAATGTTAGTGGTATATGAAACCTTCATGGTCCTTAAAAATGCCACACCACATTAGACCATGGCGATACCCGTTTTCCCACCATCAACTTTCATACAGGCCAAATATGAGGTTTCCTAATAGGAGTGCGATGTAATATGCCGAGTTCAAAGCAACTCGTCTTCATTTCATGTGAGGCAACCAGAGCAGTATGACTTTCCTCTGGGCCCAAATTCATAAAACCTTGCTAGTTTAGCTGGCAACTAAGGCCTAGTTAGATTCTAAAATCCCCCGTGTGCAACTATGGAGTTGACAACTAAATTGAAATTCAAAAACCTACTAAGAACCTTGCTAACTAGTTACGTACTAGGAAAATCCAGTTACCAACTAGCTCAATCCATTTTGTTACAGAATTGGGTGCTTTCGGACGGAATGGCCTTGGTTGCAGTGTGGGGGAAAAAATGTAAATTCATACATTAATTGACTACCCTTTTGTGTTTGAGTCTGTTCATCTCAGAGCATTAACATGCTTTGATCACCTGTGACCATGATCAAAATGATGCCAATATAATTGTAGTAAGCCTCCGTATATATAGGGCGGTACCCATGAGCAAACCTATACAATATCGAGAGTTGGCAAACTAAGGACGTAACTCAGCACTGAAAGAAAATTAAGAATTTCTTTAATTCTGTCTGTAATACTGCTTTTGAGAAATGTGATATTCTACTAAGCAATTTGCTTTTTAATTCATTACTCAAAATGTAACAAATCTCATAAAGCTCATATAATGGTACTGTAAGCAAACATTATAAAGTGTGATTAAAAAAAACCCTACATTCCAGATAAAAAATAATTAGAACTATTTTCAAGAGGGATAAGGCTTTCAGAAAACGTTTATTTGGTGTCCTTTTGGATCTTTGGAGGTAGGAAGAAGTATCCTATTTTGCTGCTGAGAGACTTAAAATTCTGTTTGGCCGATTTTTGAGCCAACAAAGATGCATCGTTTACATAGAGTAACATGGTCTTAAGCAGTGATTGAGGAAAAAACCATTCAACCCATTGTTTAAATAATTTAGAAGGTGGTGAATAATTGAAGTTAGTAAAAATAATATCTGGCGGGATTACAAAGAAAAAGGAATGCGAGAGGTGAAAACAACTAGGTTAAATTTCATAAATAAGAATAGTCAAGATGTGGGTTTGTAAGACCACAATTTACTTTGGATCAGCAAAATTTCTGGTTTTTAACCTATATACAACGAAACTTGGGAGGCAAAGTGAAACCATAGAACGTTTTGCATTTCGCTGGAAAAACGGGCGATATTATTTGTATAGATTAATTCCAATTTATTACAGAAAAACTTCCGCTTTAGTTTCTCGCAATTTATGGACGCTGAATATACTGTATGTGCAAAATACTAACTTTAGATGTAAAAAAAACTCTGAGCAGTTTTGTTATGTTCAATGAAAAACTGAAGGACCTTGATATGGAGTGATTTTCAATATCTGACTCTCTTATGATTTGAACAATGGTAATTTAATTGACGAAATTTTAATAGAAAATTTTACTTTATAATTATGTACACAATAGACCGTTTATTCAAAACCGATATGTTTTTTGTCAAGAAGAATCGATACCAACTGAAATGCATGTTCGAATTGTCTTTGTTATAATGGTTCTGGTTATAGTCGGTGTCAGTCTCTCCGCATTGTATGGCTTAAATCGGCCAAACAGAATTGGTAGGTCTCTCCGCAAATTGGGGACAAGTTTCTGAACCTCAAGTCCGAAAGACACCCAAATAAAAATCTTTGATAGCCTGTTTATCCCTGTAAAACAACCCAAAGCAAATATCAAGCAAAAATAACCTTTAACCTTTGAAGAAAAAATATTTCTGAAATGTAGGGTTTTTATTGACTCACACTGTATAAACTTTAGTAAACAAAGAACATTTTAATTATGAACAGCAGAAATAAATAAATTCTTTAAATTTCTTTCAGTACCGAGTTTACGTCTTTCTGTTTGTCAGCATCATATGAGGGTATTATATCTTCATTTCAGTGTTAATCAGTACATCACGATAAAACAACATGGATTTAGTTGCCAACTAATGAGTTAGAGTGCTCTGGATCAACTCTAAATTTAGCAAGATTCTTAGAATGCAACTAGCACTATAAGGTTTTATGGATTTCAACTAGTAATCAACTAGGGCTAGTTGGCAACTAAGTCCCTTTTTAGTTGCCAACTAGGCTTAGTAAGTTTATGAATTTGGGCCCTGGTCTTTAGTACTCTTCTTCTTACCAGGTTATCCCATACCACCTATACAAAGTTTCGCACCATAAATATAGCGTGGAAATGCATCCCAGAACTCCTACCAACATCCGTCGTACACCCAAAAAACATTCGACTGTAAATCTGTCGGAACACAGTTTTCAATGGGAAATAATTCCAACTGTCACTATTATCAGTTACCAACAACTGGCATCTAATCATTGAATAAAAACCAAAAACAAAAATCAAGCACAAAACAAAATCAATCAAACCAACAAAACCAACATGATACGACGACCTCTATACACAAAATGGGATCTATTTCCAAACTCACCTGTCATTTTAAACCTTAACAGTCATAAAGTGCAGTTGGATTTATTAATCAAAAGTGGGTCCTAATGAAGGATATCACCTTTACCTGCAATGTCCTGGAACTTGGAACACAACCAGGGGATTTCAGCACTGAATGAAATGCACCAGTTTGGCCATATTGGGCCGACAATATCTTAGTCTAACCTTGGGGCTCTCTTTAACTTTACTAACTTTGTCATGGCTGTTCCTAAACTTTTTAAAAACACTTGGTGGCCCCTTTTTTTTCCTTGTCAACGTTTTTTTGTTAGATCAAGTTTAATACTCTTATGCTTATGCATTATGACAAGGAGTCTTATGTGGGTAACCAGTTGAGTCCCAATTTTAATGAATTATCAATGAAATATGGTACTGTTTGCCCATATTTAATTAACATCAGATAATAAAAAAAATATAAATACTTTTCCATGAATTAAGAACAACGTTAAAAAAATTCATGGCGTTTCAACAATATTGGTGAGCTGCAAATTCTTGAGAGAGCTTTCCTGTCAATATTAAGAAACATTATGTGCCATAAGTCACTATAAACCCAATATATGTTTCCTTCTCCAATCGGTAATCTCCTTGGCCACATAACCAAATCAATAAGGAGTTTTCTTCAAACAAGTACTGTGTGTGCCTAACGCTTCTTTTACAACTTTGTTTATCTTTAATGCGTAACCAGTCAACCCTTTAAAAGTACTATTCCCCTTTTCTGAACTCACCAATCAATCGATAACTATAACTTTTTACACTTGTGTTATCTTTGAGCGAACACTCAACGCTTTGAGAAGTACTTCCGGTGCTGCGGCGTCACCAAATTAATCGATAACTTGACATTGCTTGAGATTCAGGTCAAAACGTTTTCATTCAAGTTGAATAATGTCAACTCGGTGGGAGCGTAACAGGGCCTACATAGCATTGTCTAACGAGTATTTTTAGTAAATTTGAAAAACTGACGAGATACTTGATATGTAAACTATAATTTTCATCATCTCCTTTACTTAACGAAATATGTTAGTCTTATTTAATTATTTTAAACAATATTGTTTAAATCATGTGATTAAACATAGGCGGAATTTTCGTATTTTTGTTCTCACTCCTTATAGAAAGAATTTTCATTTTATGATAACCGAACAAAGATTTGCGGCACTGTTGATTTTTGCGGAGTCATGGTCAGGTTCTCTCTCGCTTCCTGCTGCAAACTTTCAGGACCGGCTATGGCTCCTCTATTACAATTACATATATTTCCCGGAGGCCTCTTGCTTTCACTCACCCTCAGAGTGTCTAAGATGTAGCTCAGATCCGATTCATAGCAGAGAGACTATTTGGAGGCCGCCATTCCATTTGTGCGACCCGGATGACTTCTTATGTATTTTCAGTAAGTATCTCAGTATGCCAAGAAGACCTTGCGGATAAGACACGCATGTAACTCGGTAGTCCATTATATAACGAGAAGCAGAATGAAATTCGGAAGAATGTCGAAAAAGAATGTAAACAATTCTAGAACTCTGTGCGGCAGCAGTACTTCATATTGAATTAATGACACAGAGATTAGAGAAATATCAACGGAACAAAAAAAAAAATAAATCGGAGTGGCCCATTCAAATGAACGGCCCAAGCTGGAAGGAGTGGAATGTTTTTGATCATAAGTTGTACGAGGAAATCTGACCATCTTGAATTCAAACGCATGCGTACAGCTTACACTGGGCTTTGGTGATGTCATCAGGCATAATACGATACATTCTGGAAACCAGTAGTCGCTCAGTGCCCTCTTAAGGTGTCAACATGTTAATGTTCCTGATGTACCCACACTATTTGTCTTGTCGAAATAGTTGTAGTTGCAAATAAGTTGAAAGTTGGTATGTTGGACTAATCTCAGAAATTTCCAGTAGCGACCATTAGTGTATAATACAGTAAGTCCAAGGTCCTGCTACAAGTTTGAATAAAGAATTCAATTTACCAAAATCTACCAAATTATTCGTCTGGTGATAAGGGATATATTGGAGTCAAAAAAAATTTCAGATTCCTCCCAAAGAATCTATTTACTTTATTCAGTATCACGCACACGGCGCAAACTTTGGATGATCTCCCAGAATCCATCACAAACATTTACAAACACAATACTTTCAAGCTCAACTGAAAAAAATTTCATCAACCAGTAAATCTTATTAAATTCACTAATTACTACCCCCAAGTTCCTATTTCTCTCTCACTTTATTCGCCATCTCTCATTTCTATCGCTACTTTCCTTACTCTGTTTTTCTTCACCTCTACCCTCGTCAACCTCTGCTTCCTTCCCTCATTACAATGCCAAAATCATAGAAGATCCATACCTCAGCAAGATCTTTTGAAAAGTTGCTGTCTTTCTTGTCCAATCCCTGTATCCTGTAATTCCCCTTTGTGGTTTTTTTGTTTAGGTTAATATATTGTATGTTTTCTTGTTATGTATATTTTACCTATGTAATCTGTTTATTTCATCGAGACCTTACTTGTGTCATTACTTGTAATATTATTGTATATGAGTATAATTTAACTTAAGGATTACAGGCCATTCAAACTCTAATCCTATCGGTTGTCCAATGGTCCTACCATCTCATATTTCCGCACCTGTCATCTTGTACAGTTTTATAATCGTACTGTCAGGTATTTACGTAATTATATATAATATACTGTTTATACATTTCTGGTCACGTCCGATATGTATGCTGAATCAATTGAACCTTGAACCTTATTAATGTTGTTAAAAAAGGCCTAAATTGAAGAATCGAAACGAATATCATTGAAAAACGACGAATTTGCTTTTTAATAACGCCTCAAAGGATAGACTAAGGGGCGTGGACCAAAAATCCAACTTATACAATTCTGTTGTCCTCATCGAGGTGGCTAAGGGAAAACCAGTGTCAATCATAATAAATTATTCCAATTTACTACTCTCCTGTTCCCTCACATAAACTTTGGGCACATTTTCTTAAAAATACATAAATATCAGAGACCCAATGAATGTTAATAAAATCATCAAAACGCATGGAGCTAAAGATAATTAACTGGCCCGGTATGTGGGGCCTATTACAAAGGCCCGGTATGTGGGGCCATTGTTATATAGCCAGGTGTTACCACATCCACGATTCGGGTTGAGTGACAATACCCGTCCTCTTTCACAATACCTAACATTGTACCATTAAATAGTAGGTCGCTGACAACTAAATTTTTCTTCTGACAACGCGGTAATTGAATAGAAATGAGGATCAGCAATAAGTTACGGGTATGTTGGTTCTGCCACAAAGTTTGTTGTAGTCCAAGCTTGCCAGCAACATTCTCTCATGATGTTTTT
The DNA here is from genome assembly GCA_023653785.1 of Ophioderma brevispina. NCBI lineage: Eukaryota > Metazoa > Echinodermata > Ophiuroidea > Amphilepidida > Ophiodermatidae > Ophioderma > Ophioderma brevispina. The sequence continues at coordinate 3,921 of JAMKCH010087619.1, read as the reverse complement.
CATGTTTTTCTTTCCTTTTCGATAAATGATGAAAAACATGGCCAATTAATTGAAAACGCACTATAGAAGCTCAACTATTTATTTATATTTGTGAATGAGGTTAAGTATTTTTTCCTCAAAAGTACTCAGTCTAATTGGAGAGCGGTAACAGCTTGAAATCAATTCAGCTGCGCGACAATTAACAATTGTCCTGCACTCCCAGATGAAAGGGATCTGGAAGTGTTTTTCTACAAAGCAAACACAAAATTCTACAACCGCATACTCGGGCCGGTGATTGAATATCTTAACTCCATTGTTTGCTGAGTCTATTTTCATACCACTAGTCACTGGGATATTGGGACATGAAATTGAAGTGACATTTTATTTCTTTTCAAGAAAATGTGCCCGTTTTATTTGTGGAAATCAGAACGAATATATGATTTTAAATAATTTATTATGAATTACACTTGGTTTTTCGCCCCTAGCCCTCCGATGGATAGCAAAAAACAACAGCTATAGAAGGACATGTCCCACACAGCCTAAATGGCTCTATGCCACAAATGATTCAAACGAAAAAATAGATAGTATAGGTTTTCCCCAATATTCTCGCACTTGTGTATTGACTTTTAAAACAGACAACTTGATTTCGTCCTAGCAAATCTGATCGCTGAAACGCCAAATCATTTTCATTATTAGTTACGATAAGCAACATTGTTGTCATTGGTAGTTCCAACTCTTGGTCAGCGCTTTCTCCAAATTCTCGCCGAATGCGTCCGTCAATATCCCCAAGACCGAATAACTTTCTATATCCCTAAGGTTTCCTAGAAGAAAATCATGCGTTATTTTTGTTGTTGTCTAGGGGCAATTTTCCCCCTAATCTAAGCAGGGGCCTCGATTTTTTTTTCAGAAGTGCATTTAAATTTAGTTAAGGGACGTTTAGGGATCTAAGAACTAACATGACTATTCCTACTCTTGTACGTTTGATGTATTTTATTCGAGTGCCTGTACCAAAGACTATATAATACGAAGTGATTATAGAGCAACGTATTAACCGTTATTTGACAGCACCCCGTGTGTGTGATTTGACCGACACCCGTAAAGTTTTTGCCGCATTGAAACTTCAAAAGTTTCTGTATCATGGACAACCGCGTTCTGTGCACCTAACAAATGGTGAAGCATACGAATATCAAGTTACATACCAGTCATATTACTTGGAGCGTTGTGCGCCCTCTGGCCGTAAATGTCGAAATGCGTCCGTGGCAATCAACTCAACGGCACTCTTGAACAATACTTTTTTTTTATTATCTTCCTTTGTGATGGTCACGCCAAGAAACCTCCAGCTATTACCAATGACCTTCACTTGGGAATCCGTGTCAAGATTGAACGTTAGTTTCTTGATTGCTTAAAGATGATAACTTTGATACACATTTTGGCTGCTGACTAGCTGCAGGAACGGGTGGTTTAATTACGATAAACCACTTTAATTGGTACCGACGACGTAACCGACCCGACTCGGCAGTAACGGATTAAACATTGTTTCCTTATTATAAGTGTAGTTGGGTACTAACCCTATTTTGAACTTAAGTTTGGAATTTACTTTCAATGAAACGTGAAATTCATATTTGTTCTTTTATGTTTACTGAAATCAACCAAACAATTAATTTTGTGTCATTTGAATGCATTTATATTCTCTTATATTTAAGCTTGTGCCACTCTGTAAACCTTCGAAGTCTCTGTATTTCGGCTATGTTCGAAATCACTTGGGCTGCTACTACCTGCCAGTGTCGAGCTGATGAATACCAAGTCTCTTATACTACCATCGGACTATTGGGCCTACCAAATAGTGCCATGTGCTTGGCAACCGGTTTTACAGCTGCCCGTTTGCCAAACCCAGGAAGCATTTGCACATGTCGACGTCGCGGTTACTCCGCGGAAGATTCTTGCAGACGCAGACACTGAGTACTGGTAGACCACTTCCAGCAATTTGCAGACATACAATCCCGTAAGTGGTTCAACCTTATAAGCTTCCTTCGATCATAAGTAACAACATGCCCTTATTGAGATTCTTCCATTTGGTCTAATCAATTATTTAAAAACCTGACCTGATTTAGGGTACTTATGAACAAGATGGGATGCTCCCTGACACGTTCAAATGGACAATTGACTTGCCCGGCCTATTAATTATTAGATGATCAAATTGGTAGTCCTTCATCACAAGCTTTTGAATAACAGTTGTATTGGGATTTGTATTGTTTCAATTGATTGATGTGCACTTTAGTGTTTACCTTAGATGAACATGTCCACTACAACAGCTTTTGTTTTAAAAAATTGTTTTAAAGCACTGTTATACCATCTAAGGACTGCATAAAGTTTTGTGCCCGAAAGCTCCGGCAAATGGCCTCTTCGACGACCTTTGACAGCTTTGAAATTTATGAGCATGACTTAAGGTCCGACGCGTCATTTTGTTGCTAACATTTCTTGTTAACCAGTCTTTTTGTTTTGGACAAACAAGTGGATTAATGTTTTTTCTGATTTTTTGCTTAGCTTTATAATCTTTTGACTTACGTCGTTATCTTTGACATTACGTAATGAACGCATTGGGTCGGATCGACATGTCCATTGTTTCCAAGAGTGTAAAACTTTGAAAGGAGGGGGAAATCATATTGTTTCGACGGATTTGGAAAAGGTTAAAACACACAATAACTTTAATGAAGGGGAATCCTTGTTTTTTTTTTTTTTTTGCATTTAGGACTTCTAGCTCGCTTTCCAGGTTCTTCCCTCGATATAAATGTCTCAAAATCATCATCAACTGTGATTAAAAAAATCCATGTGATGCTGAAAATAAGCTCTCTGCAAAAGTTTCAAACGTTATATGATCAGATGTTTGTTCATTCCTGGTTAAAATTTTTTCCAGAAATGACAATCACTTTTTGCTAGAGCGAAACAACTTCCCGTGATATCAGCACAACACACACTTTCCACGAGGAGACTTGATGATTGTAAAGCTTACCAAATAAAAGTAGAATAATTTGGTTAAACTTCTTCTAGTTAGCATGATCAGGAGCACCTAGTTCTCACTCTTTTTTAACATCTATTTGGCAGTCGAACGAATGCTTTATTCCGAGGTCGTCTATTTAAATGAAATTCGTTCTTGTGTTTGTTTCCCACGGGACCTCCGGCAGATGTAATGATTGTAAGTAAACCATCGATACCATAGAGTGTGAGCTGGACAACGTATCTTGCGAAGACAGCGGTGGATAGTAAATCCTATCAGTACGAGTTTTGTTTCTCCAAGTACGAATTCTCGAAGGACATACAGATCTACAAAGCGCGGCTTTTGACAACCTCATGTGGGCACATTTACAACTTTCGTGGGCAAGCAATTACAGAGAAGGTTAACTGGACCAATATAGTGATGCTTTAGGTCGCTCAAACTCAGAATCAGAATGGTAATCTTTACAAGTATGAATGTTAGGTACTGTATAGCATATAAGCTTAGGGGGGATATGGGATAAGGTCCTCACCAAGCAATAGCCCAAATCTCATAGATGGGTTTGTGTAATGGATTTTAGAACATTAATCCCAGGTTTACATTCTTTACGTGAAGTCTTGATTAGGTTAGTTAATTTTACATGGTAATAAGCCATTTTCATGGATTTTCCTTAACGACTTTTCATATTTTGTGGGCCGCCAGCTAGATGGCAGGACCACTTAGCAATCCTTGTGCGGTCTGTGTGTACTGTGTCACTAATTGTTAAGCTTTGATGTATGTTGGAATTTGTCCCTAAAATGTTAATTTTTTATGAGCGGCGCACAGGTTATATTCTTGAATATCGTCGGTGTAATACATACCCCTCCAACAATTTTGACATGGGGCCCCACGTGGGTCATTGTGGGCTCCTTTTCCTTCCTGGGCCCCTCATTGCCTTCCCACCTGGGGCC
>JAMKCH010087618.1:0-10654 GCA_023653785.1 Ophioderma brevispina | reverse complement strand
TAAAGATGTAAGGGATAAGTGGAACTGGCGATGGCTCGAGGAAAAGGACGCAGACGGGCATTTTTGGTCGGAATATATTCGCAAACTGGATAAGCCTGGTTATGCCAGATGCATCATTTGCAAATGGGATTTGAAGTATGAGAAAGGTGGGAAAGGCGATCTTGTCGGCCATGGTGGTAAAAAAAAACAAACGGAAGTAAGCCTATGTACAATGTATAAGTTACAGTTAAATTATCAAACACTTATTAACTGCTTTTTATCATGTGTTTTATGTTGAAAATAGTCAAGAAATTGCTTCATTTACAGTGCAAAATCCACAAAATTTCTCGAAGGGGGCGCTGCCCCCTTCAACACCCGCAAAGGGCGCTCCGCCCCCTTGACCCCCGGCGAGCGCCTCGCGCTTCACGCTCGGCGACCTCGCTTCGCTCGCTCAAATACAGATTTGTAGGATTTTTTCTAACAACCACTTACATCCCTGATCTAATCAGGGGCGGATTTAGAGGGGCGCCCGGCGCGTATAGGGCGTCAGGCGCCCTGTAGATCTAGAAAAAAATGACTTCTTGCCGCACATGGCACCAAGCCCCATGTAGATCATAGATATTAAGCGCTCAGGTGGGATTTATGTGATGTAGATTTCTAAGAATGACGGTACAGGGCGTCGGGCGCCATGTTGATCAAGAAGAATGACTTGTGTGGGCGCCCAGGCCGACACAGTATGTTACTTAGTTCTTGTGTTGATTAATGCTTGACAAAGAATTCAGCACCCCCCAAGAATTTCAAAACGACTGAAAAATGGGTCTAGTGCAGCGAGCCGAAAAATTTGGCGCCCCCTCTATTGAGAATTCCTGGATCAGCCCCCTGCTAATGGCAGCCATCCAGCACTGTTTTCTATCATGCTGCCTTGCATGGTGGCCGTGGTTGCCCAAAGGCCCACCACTGAAAACTGTGGATTGGCGTCAGGAAGGGCATCCGGTCAATTATTTTTGCTCCACTTAATCATCCTATGACCAGGGATATAGCTACACCGGTCGGCGATGACCGGCACTTGCTCCCACCGACCGGCACAGAAGGTCATTTGGGAGGTTGCCAACTTCAGTGAAATGAAAAATTACCACAAATTGGCATATAAACTCATAGTTTGTCCATAAGTGTAGTAAATTTTTAAGATTTACAACCAGCACTCGAGTAGCCTAGCTATAAACCCTGCCTATGACGGCAGTTTTGCTGTGAGTGTGAGGCAAATCCGGCCACCCTGTTAGCGGGGACAAAACCGGATTTAAAACTTTGGATTTACTACTACTATACTAGTTCATACAGTGTAGACTTAATCTGAAATATTTTGTAAAATTTCTGGGGAAACAATGCTGGTGCCTTTATTGTGCAGTTGTATTTAATACTCTGAGTAGTATAAATGCTGGGAATGGCATAAAGTAAATTGGCTTTGGTATTTAGAGGTGCTTGTTCTGTATTGTGCTCTTTACCTAATATGAGAGCCTAGCACTTGCATACACTTGCCACCAAGTATCATTGGAAACAATCTTGTTGTTTTGGTGGTGGAAGTGACACCCGATTTACTACTCTGCTAATATAGGTGGCTAAGTATTAAAATGGCAGATTTTTGTCTGTTTGAAAAGAAATGTTTCAAGGTTAATATTTCAAGATTACAATGAGAAAAATATGGCCTTTCATCTGATTGCAAACTACTTCCGGGTGCCCCCCTCCCCCGCAAAAAGATGTTAGTTCATAGTCTCCTAATCAATTTTTCCTTCATGACTTTTCATCTTTTCCTTTTAAAATGAAGAAATATATGGCCAAGGTTAATTGAACACACAGTAGAAGCTCAAGGTTTATTTATTTGCGAATGAGGACATTTCAACTGCATGGATAATAACAATGGCTCTACACTTCTAGATAAAAAGGGAATCTGAAGTGCTTTGTCCTCTACATTCCTGGCAGATTTACTTATCGAGAGCACCATTATTTGCTGGAGACACTGAATCATGGTGTACATCCATGAATGATGGTGTACATCACTGATATTTAGGGACAACATTGAGATGACATTTTGTTCATTTTCAAGAAAACGTGCACATACTAGAAGTGAGAACACATGTACAGCTGATCTTTATAGATTTAGAAAATTTATTTCTGAAAAGTTACGTACTTCCCATGGGTGCGTCACCTTTGTCTTTATCCAAGCATCTTTTTCCCTGTGATCCCATGGCCTATATTTCTATCATGATTTGTTTCTCTTACCTATCTTCTCCTTTATCTGTTTTTACTTTTACAGGAAACAGTAAGAGCAATAGAAAGCGTATCAGTTACAGGCGGCTCCAAGCCAAGTAAAGATTGTGTCATCATCGAATCGGGAATTGAAGAATTACCCAATGGGAAGCCATTTAAGGTTGAGAAGGCACCAGTAGAGGAATAGAAAGACTGAATCTTTACACCTCATCTTTTCAGTTTCTTTTCTCAATTGTGCTTCAGTATTGTTTTACATCAGCATTATTTTGTACTTATAGGTTGGTAATTCTGAAAGGGAGTCTAACTTTAGACCCGGGTTTAAACTAGGCTTAGTCCTACATGAATGGACTTTTTCCTTTCAAAAACCTGTCAAAGTTAAATGTAACTGGTGAGAAAATTCCTCATGGATGGGTCATTCCCACCCATTCATGACAAATTTTCTTACCCATTACAGCACATTTTTAGAGTATGTTGGAAGGAAAAAAGGTCCACTCATGTAGGACTAACCCTGGTTTAAACCCAGGTCTAAAGTTAGACTCCCATTCAGAATACCAGCCATATACCAACCAGGTATTTTGAGTGCTGCTTTTATGAATCTACAATACTGAAGCTCTATTGGTATAATATGGTGTGCCCAAAATTGATGCAGGGTTTAAAGGAGTTTGTTACCGATAAACAAATTAAAATTGAACACCAGCAAATGATTTTAGGCACCCTGTACATTCACTTGTCTGTTTTTTTGTTTTTTTTTGGTATGAGGGAACATAGTGCAACGGGGTAATTAAAGATTCAGTCTCCTTTTCTTTTTTTGCTATTTGTGGGTTTGTAACTCCATTACCAGAGGGTGTATTGAGTCAATCCCACAATGCACCAGTTTTAGGAAATTTCACCTCAATAAGGTCATGTGATCTCACAAAAATCCTATTCTCACCACATAAAATCCCCGACTTTATGCTCATTTTAACCCACAAAGCGTTAGTACTTAGGAATTTTTAGCATGATTATGAAATGTCCTGTGGTTCTTTCACATTTGGAACACTTTTTATCCCGAAATACTGACATGTGTTTAGTACAGTACAGTATAGGCACATTGCATTGCATTGTGGGATTGATTCAAAACACCCTCTGCTCCATTACTATCCTTGTTAATCAGTTTGTAAAGTTACCTAAAACAATATGCAAACGTTTGTAAATTACAATCATATTTATAAGCAAATTTTTAATCCTGTAGTATCCGGTCAATCTTTATACAAATTGTTTGTATGCCATGTGAAATTGGCCAAAAAAAATTTCCAAATTTATAGAAATAATTCCATAACTTTTCAGTTGCAATAGAGTACATAGTATTAAGGAGAAATGATCTATATGTGAACATAATTAAGCAAGTTTGTACATTTTTCTGATATGCTTATAAATATGTGCTGCAAAAATATCTCTCTATCCCCTAGTCATTGATTCCTTGATACTATAGTCGCTGTTAGAATTTCTCAGGCAAGCCGAATGCACGAAATGTATTATGCAGATTAAAGCACTGTATAGGCGCATGCCTCTCGACCAATTAAAATCATGTGACGCTTGTCAAGAACTTCTTTGTGTTTCCGAGTTGGCGCACATCACGCTGCGCGTACCCCAATCTTGCTTGAGAAATTCTGGCAGCGACTGTATCCAAAAGCTTGTGATGTTACTTTGGTTTGCCATTTAAATTCTCTTTGAGGTTAAAGTTATGGGATTACTTGGCTTTAGTGATTAAATTTATCGTTCAAGGTTTTAGTTGTATTTTGTTTAGGTTTGAATGCTGTCAATAAAAATATGTAGGTGATATGATCAAAATTATGCAGCAATAAGCAAAACTATTGCAACTTATGTAATGTATTGATCACACATTTTAGTTTTCCTCGATATACGTTTATTGACGAATGATTTAAGTGAAAATTGACAGTGGCATAACTTTTTTTATTGTAGTGGGGAAAAAGAACAGGAAAGGTAGGGAAAATAAGAAAATGTGTTCAGTCTTCTTGACAGCATTTGTACTTGTTATGCTTTTGCTTTTTGTCAACCGTACTTGCCAGTATAGTTTTCTAATCAGATTAGATATATTAGGTTTTTTAATGTTAGTAATTTTCTATGACAGGGCAACCAGAAGTGTATTCCTATTGAATACAAAGTGGTGAAGGATCGGCTTTATCTGGGAATTCATTTCAAGTAGATTAACAGCAAGTATTATTTTTGATGTGAAAATTAAAAAAAATTGTGGTTTTAGTTATATAATAAAGGAAAGATTTTTTTTCTGATAGGCTATCGTGTCACAGATTGTATATCTTAGACTGAAATTACACAGGTTGGAATGATATGTAATGTGTTGTTTCATACTAAAATATAGCTATAGGAACAGTCCTTTCCACTTAATCATGGCCCATTTTGAATACAATTGTTTTAAAAAATAAGTTGTGCTTTTTATTTGTCTCGTGAAAGCTGTTCAGACAATATGAAAGCTGTTAAAACAACATGAGGCTTGAAGTGGTTTAGTGGAAATATTCTCTTTCAGAAAGGCCATGTGTGAAATGTGTTTTACTTGAAAATATTTTGGTGTCTGTTGAGGCATCGAAAGTAGATTCAAAATCGCTCTTGCTATCCATGGGCATCCTTAGAGAGTGTAGGTACCAACCCAGGATCCTTTTATTTTGGAGAACAGTGACAAATTCAAGATTGACGAATGACGTAGCAACTTCTGAGGTAATCATTTTAAAGAAGTATTTTACTACAAAGTGCATGCAGTGAGCAAAGAGTTCTAGAATTCAAGCTCTAAAATAATAAAAATCACTGTTTTTGACATCCAGACCTGAAATTTGCAGTTCAGCTGTTTCCATACTTTTTATTCAACATTAACATATTTTCATTGTTTTTGTTCAGTTTTTTGGCTTTTTTAAGGAAAAAGCCCAAAATTATACATTTTCAGCTTCTGGGTTTTGGTCAGGATATTAAAGGTGGGTGACCCAATCGCCAACCTCGTCCTCCACCTTACTCCATCAAAATTATGATTTTGGTATCAGAAGGAAGGTCATATTTTCCTCATTACCTCTGTGAAATTTTAGGCCCAGGAAATGTTTCCTTTCGAAGTTATGAACAAAAACGTCTCCAAATGTGGTGTACCCATCTATTAACACAGGCTGCCTTTGGGCCAATTTAGCGCACGTTTTTGCTGCTACAATCCAAATGGCTGGACCGATTTAACTCAAGGTTTGTAATCCGATGTTTGTTGGTGATATGATTTCATGTGAGGGAGAAAACTTCATATGAAAAATCTGACAATGATCGGGTCACTGACCTTTAATGTTGTGATAAGTCTTGCATTAAGGATTCCACAAAAAGGTGGAGCGATTGTTACCTCCCCCTCTCAAATTAATGTCCATGGTGACATACATAGCTTGAGCAGTTTCATATCCAGATGTTTGTTGCATCTTCAAGCAGTGAAACTGCATTGCAAAGAATTTCATTACAAGCACATTGAGGGAAGTGTTTCAGCCTCATTGAACCCATGCTTTATGTGTGACGTCAGTGTATATGGCTTTGTATTTCCCCAGAGATGATCCAATAAAAAGAAACTGCCCCCTTTAACATTAAAGTTGATTTGAATGGGTCTTAATTATGAAGTATTGAATGTTTAAAGCAATGGTCCTGTCTCATACAGGGTGTAAGAGTATAGCAAACCCTCAAATTTTGCAATTTTCTGAAGAGCCCCATAGGACATATAGGTGTCCATTCTCCCCTAAATTTGTATGCTTAAGCTGCTGTTGCCCATGCTACACAATCACAGCTTTCCGACACTCATTGTAGTGAGTGTGCACATTCCTATGCCACTAAATGATTGCACAAGGTGGCTCAAAGAACACAGGGTCTAAACGAGAACTTGCCTGTTTGAAGTTTAATTGGAAAGTTAACCGAGACTTATTATTTATTTTTGTAAGATTGCAAACAGTGGCGTAACAGGCGGGGGGGGGGCACACTGCCCCCCCTGACGACTTTGGCCGGGAAAAAATCAGCCATTTTTAGCCCTCTGACCGGGAAAAATTGGCCTTTTGACCTCCCTGAGAGGGAAAATTTCCCAAGACGGGGAAATTTGCCCCCTCAGAGCGGGCAGGCCCGTTACGCCACTGATTGCAAAGCAAAATAGACATCAAGCAATTCCAAATAATTTATATGGTAATGAATTTCATGTTCTTTCCATCTATCTCCAGTAGATTCACTGTCCAAAATTGATCCCAACCATGAGAAGAAGCATCTGTTGTAATTGAGGATTTCCTCTATTAATTTCTCTTTTCTGGAGACTCAGTGGAGAGGTAAACTATTAATCCACCAAGAGAGTTCTTTAGACATTTCAGATGATATAATCATGTCCAAATCATAATTTCCACCATTCTGCTTAAGAGCCAATGTTTTTTCAGCCTCCAATACCCTGTAATGAAGAGGCCCTAATTCAACAGCAGGAAAGGTTGCAATAATGATTCTTGTGATTGTGGATATGTTTCTAATAGTATCCGACTTTTTCAGAAGTAATTTCTGACACTCCATCACAATGGTCTCAACTTTTTCGGGAGGCAGTGTAACCTGCATCAAGTCAGAATTAATAACAAAGCCAAGATATTGAATGTTTTTACTTGGCGTAAGGTGGGATTTTTCCAAGTTCAAAGTAAAGCCCAAGTCTTCAAGCAACTTAATTGTAGCTTGTATCGTTTTCACTAACTCATTTTCAGTATCAGTAAACTGTCATCTATATATCCAGTGATACTGTGTCCCTGTTTTCTTAAAGCAGCACTGGCATATTTTCACAAAATATGAAATTTCTTCAATTTGCTCTCAAATGATTGAAGAACAGATATATTTTACACATAAAAATAAAATACCCCAAAACAGATAGGGACATTGATATGAGGATAGAGTCCGGCCGACTCTCTGTTTCTGAACTGGCTGGAATCATAACTAGGATAGCGCCCTCTAGCTCTTCCTCTGCAGTATCCTCTACCACGACTTCTAATGCTGTTAGCATACTTATTGTCATCACCAATACGCTTAATTGTCTCTTGTATGTTATCACCAAACAAGTAAGCTGTGTGCTCTACATTCAAAATCATAATCGTGTCCATACTGCTCGGGTGGACAACAATCATACTGTTGATATTCATCATTCTGGCATGCTATGTCATAATTATGTTTAAAATCATGTTCATAGTCATAATCATAGGCCTATGCCCCAGCAGCGTTAGGGGCAATAGAATCTCTTGTTTTTCAATTTGCTGGCGTTGCTCTCGAATCATTTTAGAGTTATTATCAACTCTCCCTGAAAGATTCACCAGCAGTGCATACATAGCATCAAGTTTCTCATCTTTATCAGTAGCGTTAGGGTGGTCTTCGACCCCCAAGTTTGAGAAACAGCGGCTTGCTTTTTTGCCGCGGCTCGTTCACGTTGCGTCATTTGCAAACCTTCCAAATTCTTCACCTTAATATAGATAATCGAAGGAATATGATTGAAAATATAACAGAAAGAAATCACAAATAATACGAAGCCGCAATGACGATCATGTACGTCCGAACTGAACGGTGGCTCATAGCGCATTGACGGTGGTGCTAAATGCGCAATCTCATGGAATTCCCTCTTGGCGACTGGAGCACCAGGGAATCTCAATTTTTGAGTAATGGTGAGAGAGAGATAATGTGAGATCCCGTCTGCACATACGTAGTCAGTTTCAGTTATGAGGCCAGAAAAAATAACATTTAACATGACCTAATACTTGAAAAAGAGAAAAATCTGAGAACTTATCCAGTCATATTGGTATAATCATTACTCATAAAATTGAGATTAAACTTCAAACAGGTAATTTGTAAGTTCTTGTTTAATCTTTCTATTTTATCTTGTAATACATTCGAGATAACATGAGACTTCAAAGCATTTCTGGTCTCGTATAAACAGAAATAATGTTACCAGTACAACAGTAATTTTAAATCGGTCTCAAAACATGTACCTATTCAATACCATGCACCCATTAAAAGGTGTACTTTGCTTATATATCACTGGAAAATAGTAATTTTCTAACTCTAGAAATTCTGTGTACAATTGTCCTTGTTCAGAAAAAAAGATGCATTTTGCAGTAATCCAAATTTGCATGTAGTCACTAACAAAAAGTCAATGCCATACCAAGTTCTTTAAAATAGTCTTCCTCTAACATCTTCCTCTTACATGAGGATGTTTTAACAATTATTTAAATGTCATTGCAAAGGCAAAATACATTTGAACAAACTTCCACTTCTCAAAACTCATGTTCTTGTAGTCATAAAAACGTTCACATTTACTGTTGGTCACCATTCAACTCGTGCATATGAGGCAGTAGCTAAATGTGTTGGAAGTTGGTGTAGCCAGCTCACTGTTGATTGGTTGGGGTTTGAGAAGTCTATATCACAGTCGTTTTAAGTAATTTTATACTCCATCACTGTCCTGTCGGAGAATATTACCAGGAGAATGTAGTAGACATACCAGGTAGTACAGATAATTATGCCAGCCAGACGAGTAGTTTGCTTGTTTCTGTACGTGTTGATATGGCTCACCATCCACAACCTATCCCAGTTGATTAGAATGGTGGCAATCATGGATTGTGTAACTGCTGTGTAGTCAATCCCTTACTGAAGTACCTACGACCGACCTATCTGCAGAAATAACTGCAAGGTCGTTCTGCGCACGACTACTCTGATCCTTCACAAGGACAGATCCTTTGCAACAGAACATCTTTCGAAGTTGCTGACGGAACAATGGGTTGGTGCACACGTACACAAATGGATTGACTGTAGAATTCAGCCAAAGAAGATACTCTACGAATGCCAAGACCTGACCAGGAACGTGTACGTCTATGGTCTCCATAACGAGTATAATGTGGTATGGAGTCCAGCATACCAAGTAGGTAGCCACCAAGATGGCTAGAGTAACGGCCGCTTTGTGGTTTTTCTGACTCATACTTGTACTTTTAGATTTCGACAAACGTCTCTTAACATGAATATATATCTTAAGGTTCAGGTAAGCTACGATCAACAAAGGAATAAAAAACAATCCTACAATTTCATAAATGGTATAGTCCAGGAGATAATTAATATGCATGTCACAGTCGTTGGTGTAATTAATTTCATATTCTTTCACTGCCATGTCGCCGAATATTACCAGGAGAATGTAGTAGACATACCAGAACGCCCAGGTAGTACAGATAATTGTACCAGCCAGCCGAGTAGTTTGCTTGTTCGTATACGTGTTAATATGGCTCACCATCCACAACCTATCCCAGCTGATCAGAATGATGGCGATCATGGATTGTGTTACTGCTGTGTAGTCAACTATAAGCCAAAATTTGCAGACCCATTCTCCAAATACCCATGTGCCAAAATGCCACCAAAGGTTGAAGAAAGGTAACGAAATGAGTCCAACCTGAAACAATTCAGAGAGAAGGAGTTGTATAAAAACAGTTAAACAAATTTTTATACAGAGCTAGTAAAAACACTGAACCCTACTGAGCTCGCTATTTTGCGTCTGTTAGTTAATACTTCCTAGCATTCGTGGCCCCAAAATGGTCAGAATTATAAAATTGATTGGTGTATTCATTGGGGATTTCAACAGCTGGTTAGACAGACAGTCAATGGTTAGACAGTCGACATCTACGTCTCCTTCAAGAACTAGTCCATCTAGAAGGACCCTCGTTCCTCCCTGTGTCCATCCCCCCTGTGACCGAGCCACGACAACCTCGCGCTATGCGCTCGGTAGCTCTGTCAGTGGGAGAATGAGGGTCCTTCTAGATGGACTATCAAGAACCTAAGCTACCGCCATCATTCTACACGTATAGTGCCCGTTGAAAGAGAGGCTACAATCCTGATGTAGCTATTGTTTACACAAACATCTCTAACCTGTCACCTGTGTAGCAAGATTGTTCTGGATCCTATGGAACGCCGTTTGTAAAGATTTGCATCATCATATAATTTGTGTGTGTACGTGTGTGTCGATTGTAAAGATTTGAATTGTCATAATTTGTGTGTGTGTGTGTGTGCATGTAACATTTGTATTATAATAATTTGTGTGTGTATGTTACATTTGTGTGTATATTATTGCTTGTGCACACCGTGAAAATTGTAAGACATAAGCGCAATAATATCACAATCTGTGTGTGTGTAGGCCTATATTGTAGGTTATACACAAGCAATATAATGCAACTATAGGCCTACGTGCACACCCGCAGAGTGTAATAAACGCGCCAGTAAACGCGGTGAAGTATAAAAACCCAATTCAATAACACACGCATAATGCATATACGAGCACGTGTAATATTACAAACACGCCCTAAATACACAAACACACACAAAACAAACAAACGAACAAACAAAC
>JAMKCH010087617.1:0-13511 GCA_023653785.1 Ophioderma brevispina | reverse complement strand
TAGGAATATCCTAAAAATTGTTCAACAAGAGTCAGCGAAATTTGTCAATAATAATCCTCTATTTTTGAGCGTGGATATTTCCTCAAAGTGGCCTGAAACATACAAAAATTAATAGAGAATTCTTTTTTAAAACTGAAAGACCCGACAATTTGCTCTACTACCAGTATGTCATGACCCCTCTGATATCCTTATTACGTGTGCAACCAAGCGTCAGTGTATTGCTGTAAAAGAGACTCATATACGATTGTTATCTAGCTTGCTGCATTACAGAAATTCTGCTAGAAACATCTGCCAGAAATTCATTACATTTTGACTAGGAATATCCTAAAAATTGTTCAACAAGAGTCAGCGAAATTTGTCAATAATAATCCTCTATTTTTGATCGAGGATATTCCCTCAAAGTGGCCTGAAACATACGAAAATTAATAGAGAATTTTGTTTTAAAACCGTAAGACCCAAGGGGGTGAAGCCCATTCAAAACCAGTCATCCGTGCTGGGCGCTGACATTTTGAATATTGCACGGAATAATTATTAGTTTGGGTGCTTGTATACACACATAATGTCAATTCGATACAAACAATCTGGAAAAATTCAGTTGTTGGGTGCTATTGGGTGGTTAAATTTTGTCCTACCCATGGCCACACAACGAATGAAATTACACGTCAGTCGTCTTGATTTAAATAAACCGCCTCAATGAATACATCTTTTCACCTAAGCGCGCATTGCATTATGGGAAAAAAGAGTATCTGAGCACAATGATCCAGATGCACTATTATTACACCTGGCCACCTCTAACACATACATCAATTTGTATCACTACCGATTAGTGTATATGCAAAGCGGCACCCACAGTATGTGGAAGAAGCGGAGGCAGCCATTGCTTTCTATTGTTGGTACTCTATGTTTTATTTGTGGTCGGCAAAACATGCGAGATGATGAATTTCTAAAGATGACGTAACGCTTTACCTTTCTATCTATATAGAACCTCTTTGGTAAGACCCGACAATTTGCTCTGCTACCAGTATGTCATGACCCATCTGATATCCTTATTACGTGTGCAACCAAGCGTCAATATATTGCTGTAAAAGAGACTCATATACGATTGTTTTCTAGCTTGCTGCATTACAGAGCATTGTAAGGCATTGCCGTGGGAACCTGGAGTGTGAATGTAAACTGTTTAGTGTACATTTGCCGATTGGTCAAAAGAACCACTGACCCAAGTCTCATATTGAGTATACATAGAGTGGCCTCTAATTACCCTATATGGCATTTGACCCCATTTTGTCAATCTACATAATAAAACACTTCTGAAACTAAAATGCTATGACAAACTAAAGGAACCACTGGTCCAGGACTCTTACTGGTATGCGCAGAATGACCTATGATGACCCATGTGCCCTTTTGACCTCTAATGGCCCTATGTGACCTTTGACCCCATTTGGTCAAAATCTATATTACGGTACTAAAAAAAAAATCAACTTTCGTGGGCTTGTGGGTTTGTCCGGCTATGTGTTTCGTCGTCCTTTAACATACGGATATGAATTTTGGTGTGGTGGTAGAGCTCCGACGTACGAGGTTTGTGGTCACGATTTGGAGGGGTCATTTTGGGGGTCAAAGGTCATTCACGGGTCATGGAAAATGATGGTGTTGTTGAGATAAAATAAAACATATAACAAGTAAGAAAATAAGTAGCACATTGTTAGGCAAAAAGATAATATAGTCTTTGGTTTCTGACATCGTTTTTGTCCCGACTTTCGGATGGACCAGCACAGCAATATTTTTATATTTAACCATTTAACTGCTATAGGCTATGCTGTGTCTTAAAGTGTTAACAAATTGCCTCCAGTGGTGCAAAGGGATAGGCCTACAAGATAATGAACCTGATGTGATTTGCTTTGCCTTTTTGAATATTGCTCCATCATTGCTATTAATGCAAAAGTGTTATAGGTTATAATTATTTTAGTGCCTGGTTGTGGACTTTGTTCCCACTGACAGTCCCTAAACGGGGTCAGCCCTGTCAATTTTTGTCGGGAAAGCTTTATTTTTAAGAGCTCTATCTCATGATGCAGTTCATAACTATGTAGGTGGCTCCGTTTTCAAGTTACAAACCTTTAAAGTTGACTTTTACTTCAACCTTTTCATTTCAATATTTTTTTTAAAATCTCCATATGGACTTAGTTCCTACTGACAGTTCCTTAAATGGGGGCTGTCATACGGTGGAGCCCTGTCAATTTTCTTGGGACAGCTTTATTTTAAAGAGCTCTATCTCATGATGCAGTTCATAACTATGTAGGTGGCTCCATTTTCAAGTTACGAACCTTAAAAGTTGACTTTTACTTCAACCTTTTCATGTCATTCTTTAAAAAAAAATCCAAATGGACTAAGTTCCTACTGACAGTTCCTTAAATGTGGAAGCTTTCAATTGATCTTTGAGACAATATCCTTTGGCTGTATCCCTCTTGAGGACCTAGGTATTACACTGAAATGCTCGCTAATTTTTTTTTAAAATCTCCCTGATTCTAATCAAATCTCCCCGATTCCAAGATCAAATCTCCCTGATTCCAAAATCTCAATGTTGGCAGCTCTGCAAAGGTCATTCAGGGGTCATTTTTGGGTAGCTTGGCCGTGCTTTGATGTATGGATATGAGTTTGGGTATGTTGGTAGAGTTTTGCCGTACGAGTTTTGTGGTCACGTTTTCGAGGGGTCATTTTGGGGTCAAAAGTCATGTAGGGGTCATTATTGGGTAACTTGTCCGTGCATTCATACCCATGCCTTGACGTATGGATATGAAGGTGCTAATTAGGTCAAATACAGTACCTTGATTTCTGTTCAGAAAACATTCCAGTATACTCATCTAATGGGTATGCTTAGTTAGCAGGGAATTAAGGGTCATTCAAGGTCAAAGGAGGTCAAATGGGGTAAACATTGGTATTGGTGTATGGACATGGAACTTGAGGGTGGGGTTTATTGCATTGTTGATGCCAAAAATCGTAAAGGTCACAACAAGGTCATCAGGGGTCATGCAAGGTCAAAGGAGGTCAAATGGGGTAAACTTTGGTGTATCCAGGCAAAACTTGGTGGGCAGGGTCGATTGTTGATGATGAAAATGTTAAAGGTAATGACAAGGTCATCAGGGGTCATTAAAGGTCAAAGGAACTGCAAAACCCGAGGGTCATTCAATCCAGGTGATCGCAAAACACAGGTGATAGCCAAATCCAAAGACCGCCTAGTAAAATACTACTAAAGAGAAACCACCGGTCCAGAACTCTTATGGCATGCATGCACAGAATGCCCTCTTATGGCCCATATGCCCTTTGGACCTCCAATTACCCTACTTGACCTTTGACTCCAAAATATCAAAACATTCTTCCAAGTTAAGTTGTATAGCCACCAAACTTGCTCAAGATAACCACTGGCTAAGACCCATGGGCTATATGTCAATTTACCTGTGATGATCCTACATGACCTATGACCCCACAACTATGCATTCCCTAACCATCCCAATTGATGGGTTACTGCATCATTGATGCACTCGTTTTCAGAGGGGGCTGATTTAACATGAATATCAGTGTTTTATATCCCGATTTCCCCTCAAGATTTTTTTTCATAGGGGGCACTTTGTCTCCCCCCACCCCGCCACTGGTTCCAGCAAAATGTAGCTTTTTAAATGGTGCACACAGTTACATGGAAAAGTAAATCGAATCTGACCAACTTCAGACTCATTTTGCTTGATCACAACCCAATTTAAACAAAGTTCAGGTAGAGAAAGCATGCTAAAACAACATGAAATGGCCTAGTGTCAACCATTTCAAACAGTTGTAAATGGTATCTGAGATCCCAGTTAGGTCTGACATATAAAAATTAGGATTTAGCTGGGCTTCAATTTTGAAAACTAGGATATTTTTATGATCTCAACGAATTCCACACTATTTTGGAATCTGGAGTAGATATGCTAGAGCATATAGCTCTTGCTTTTTCTCTTGAGTTTCTGAGACAAACCTTTTTGGTTATTAAGCAGGCAATGTTTTAATATACACTGAAAAGTAGAGGACATGGCCAATTTCTCAATGTGGCAACACCACTGAATGAGCTTTCTTGCTGTAGCAAAATAGATAGTAATACAAAACATACCTGTGTAAGAGATTGTTTATTTTTGTTCCAAAATGATATTTTTGGGTGTTAAATTGGAAGGCACAAAGCTGTTGCTAATATTGTGGTCTTTCATGTTTATGAAAAGTTTATGATATAAATGAGTACATGTAATTGTAATGGCCTTCAGCAAAAATCTTTAAAGATTCTGTAAAAAAATATATATTTAGTACTGGAAGTGTATTTTACATGTAATAATAGGAGGAGACCTAAATAACACTATATTTTATACACTTAATCAGACCAGTTGGCTCTGTTGGTAAGGCGCTCAACTCGGTATCTTCAATATGATCGATCGCCGGGGCTTGAGTCTCCAAGACCAAGTGTGCTGGTATTTCCTGTGGACAAGGAAATTGCCGGTGCTGGTCTCCTCGACCCAAAGGTTATTGGATAGCTAGTACTTGTGGGTTGTGATGGTTATATTGTAGTTGGGTTTAGGGTTCTGTGGCTATATTGAGCTGCGTCCCTGTATGCTTCCTGTGACTTAAAGTTGGTTTGGTGTAGTGCACTATTAATCATCACTATTTTATATCAATAAAATCAGTTTTTCCTGTGATGAAAGCTTCACTTGACAAGCAATCTGATAAGGCCAATGGAAGTTGATTCTTAGTTTCCTGTTGGAGATTTTTCAAAGGCGACGAGGTCCGATTTCATTATTCATCATTTACTGTCATTTCATTATTACATCTAAAGGCATCTTTAAAACACTACTAACCTGATATTTGTTACATAAAACAAAGTTTAAAAGTGCCTAATTAACAAAACAGGGGTATAACTTTAAAAATCAGTTCAAGCATTTTTGCACCAAGTATTTGTGACAGTCTGCTACAATCGTGACAAAAACCTGGAGAAAAATGATTATTAATGGTATACTGTTACACCCTTCCCAAGGAAACTGCTTAAAATGAACAGGAAGGGATGCTTGAATATTTTGAGCAACTGAAAATATTTCAAACATTGGCAAATCTGATGTGCGCTCCAACAGGAAACTAAGAATCAAATTCCCTTGGCATATGAGTAAGAAGAATTGTGCATTTTTCCCTGGAGCTGACCAGTGCATACAAGTGTTGGGGAAAGCTTGATAGTGATGAGTAGATGCTATGCGATACGTGTACTTGTACACACGAAACAGAAAATAAACCTCTGGATGTATTTTACCTTTATGATGCTTTCCACTAGGAAATCGACGGATACCAATTGAGTATAGATTAATCGATTGCTCTCGCATTTGATGGGTCGGTTGCTCCTATACTTTGATTACCACCAAATAGGCGGGAATTATTCGGTTGTTATCGTTCCGCGCGTAAAAGTAAACTAAACGTACTCGAGCGTTTGCACAGAATTGCGCACGCTGCATCCCTTGCGCCGACATTATTCCATATCTGTTCGCACTGTTTTGAGGCCCGCCTATTTGGTGGTAATCAAAGTATAGTAAATTTTTTTCCCCAACAATTGTGCGCCAGCCAGCTTCATGTAAAGATTACTAAATAATTTGCTCTTACTTGCAGAACAAGTTTACAAAAAATATCAAATTTTAATTGGGTGCACAATTCCTGATATGTTAATTCATAGCACAAAATTATGTTCTCCCGCTAATAACTTTGTTTGTACTTGAACGTGATTTCACTATTTTTGTATGAAAAGTTATGTTTACATGCATTTGGTCGTATTTGTTTTTTCACCCAGGACATTATGTCCAGCATTCATTGTGCATGCTTTTGAAAAGCAGGCATTATTAATGTGGGACTGTATTGCAAAGTTCATTTGAGTGTGCTAATCTGGATAAAGTTTTGGTAGACAAGTACTTTATGTATTGATAATCCAAAAAAATGATGGAAGCATATGCCACACCCCCTTTCATGTCCCCCAGCATGGATTTCAAGGTTGCACAGGGGTAAACCTTTTAAAATGTTCCGATTGTGCTGAAAAGGGAGGTTAATTGCTATCTTGGCGCCAATCCGTCAGTGTTACTAATTAGATAACTGCTGTTAATGCCTAGACACATACACACAAAAAAGAGCGTCTGTAGGATTGCCTGTTTCTTCAATGTGAGCAACATTAACACTGAGCACTTGGCTAGACTCAAGATTGCCGCCTTCTACGCCCACCTCTTTCACTTTCGGCCATTCTTCTTCTGGTTGTGCTAGGAATTCTGGCCCCTTTAGCTATTCTGATTTGTTCAATAGCTGACTGACGGTGAGTCCTCTTGAGGCATGATCAGCAGGGTTGTACTCACTTGGTACGTAACTCCACTGAGCAGGACTTGACCCATCTCTAATAATTGAAATCCTATTGACCATATCCTATTCTGGATATATTTTAGCACTGTCTGACCAAAACACTGTCTCGCATTGTATATCGAGCTCTCTTTGTAGCATGGTGTTCACCTTTACTGCTGTTAGCTCCATTTTGGGTATTGAAACTTGCTTGATTGGTGCAACCCTAGATTTACTCAATATAAGGTTACATTCGACCTCACCTGCTGAATTGGCGAGTCTCAAGTATGTGGCCGTCCCATAGCTGGTTTCACTTAGATTCGCAAAGTGATGATCTTGAACCTAGCTGGGAGTCTTCGAATCCTATAGGCTTCCAACACCTTTGGATCGTGCATTGTCGTAGGTCATGGATACTTGCGTGCCATTGTTATTTCCTCTAGCACGTCCTCATCCCATCCTATTTTCATTCTGCATCATTCTTGGAGCATCTGCTTGGCGGGTATTAATAACCTGCGTAATAGCGCGATCCAATCCAATGGTATTATTCCTAAAATACGCGTGCAACGTCGCGGGTCATTGTGAGAGCACAATGACTTCTCACAATGACTCCTGCGTGTGACTTAGCTAGTAAATGAAATTGATTGGGGCCCCGAAGATGGATACACATTGACGAAAACATTGATTTCCCAAAATCAAATCAAAATAACACAGTGAACAAGCGACTTTGAAGCCAATACAAAAACACTATATTAAAAAAAATGCGACACTTTTCAGTTCACCTCAAACCTTAGTACATCAAACAAACTGAATATAAATTAATATGCAAGGTCAAAAAAAAATTCTAACAATTCATTCCCAGCTGAACTTCACCGCATGCCCACATGCCGGTATTATGGACATCATGGACATGGTATCCGCGGTGCACCGATTACAACATTCAGTTCATTTTCGAACTAAACAAAATGGATGAAGACGACAACATTTACTAGCCCATCATGTCATTTTTAGCGTTGAGGAATTAATCGAAGAGCTTCGGAGCTGAGGCTCTGGATCAAACAACTGAATGAACAAAAAAGTCATGCCATGATCATGATGATTGATACCGTATCATGGACCCATGCCATGGTATGGTTATCACTATACCCGGTCATGTCTCATGACATCATGTGAGCATCGGGTCATGGTCTAGCCGATGGAAAGTCCAGGGCAGTGGGTCTTTTCAAGAGTAAAACAAGACATGGGTACTTTTCCCACCAAAAAAGACATTACAAAAATGTAAAATCAGTGCTTGAAACAATGAAACGCTGTGTTTTTGTGAATCGAGTATTGTACATGCACCCGGGACATGCACAACGCAACTTGCAAGAGATCATGAATGTAATATAAAAATCAAGTCACGTACGTGCATGTTTGGGATTTCCCCATAGTTCCCCCTGGATTTGGGGGGGGGAGGTGGAGGTGGTAGAAAATAAAAATAGGAAATGATTTTATACCAATACAAAGATAAATAAAATAACCAAATAAAGGAAATAACAAACAAATAAACCATTGAATAAATAAACAGAAAATAAGTAAAACCATGGTAAAACAAAGAAATAAAAAAAAATGAATCAAACAATAAATAAACAAAACTAGAATTTCGCGGTTCTCGGCTTTTGCGGTTTGCGGCGGGGGTACCAAGGTTAGGGTTGTTGGGTTCCGTGTGGAACCTTATCAGACGTAACCTGTTGCATTAGTAAACTTTGTCACCACCTTAGGGTCCCTATCTGACTACCGACCACAGGGCCCCCTTTGCAACAATACCAGGGCCCCTTTACTAGCTAACTATCCAATTAGACCCCCTTCACAACTGTCTGGGAGCCCTTCCCGGTTGTCACAGAGCGTCCTTCCCAACTAACCCAGATTCCCCTCCTCCTCTACCAAAGGTGGCCCTACAAACTCGATCTTGGGGTGTTAATGTTCAATTTTGTTTCACACCAACTTCCAAATGTCTTATTCAATTACTTTCATTATAGAAACAGTCGTAACACGAGAAGCACAGGTGAGTTTTACGTTAGACATTGTAAAATAAGTTTTTCGTCAAGAGGATAAGAACAATGGGCCCACAATACTGGAATGAATTATCACCGAACATTAAGTGTTCTAAAAACATGTATGCGTTTAAAAAGCAGCTTAAGCATCATCATTTTCTGATGGCGTATACCTAGATCTAACTTTAATTTTGTGGCAGTGTTTTGCTTTTATTCATTAACTGGGTCATATAAGCTACCTAAACATTTAGTTGCAACATTTTTGTAGTTTTTATTTTTGTAATTATTTACATTTATTGATGTATTTTCATTTAGTTGCATTTTTTATTATTTTTTACATTTATTTTATTAATTTTTGTTTTTATTTAATTTGCTTATATTGTTCTATGTATTTTTAATTAATTTTAATATATTGTTTTCTCTTTTAAATTCTTATTTGTTATTTGTCTTTGTAGCATTTTCTTTTTTTCACTTTGTTCAATTGTTAATTCTTTTGAATTTTGTATTTTATTTTGTTTCCATTGTAATTTTGTTTTATTATTATTATTTTTCATTTTGGCCTACTTATTCCCAACTTCGTGAATCACTTTAAGCTGTGTAGGTTTTAAAAAAGAAAAAAAAGGGGGGGGGGGGAAGCAAAATAACGGCGCATCTTTCCTGATAACAAATCGCTTAAACAAGAACAAAACTAAATGACAACTATATTGACAACATGTCATGTTTAAGATATCAAATTGGGCTGCTTTTTTCCCATTTACAACATTTTTGGATTATAATTAACTCTGTCCACAACAAAAGCAAAATTATTTAAATTTTATTTATTAGTTAGCACAGTAAATTGTCAATTAGATAGGACAATAAACAGGCCTATAGCAAGGAAGCCCCTTGGAGCACCCTTTAAGTGTCCAAGGACAATTAAATGATTGATGCATGCCATTTAATCAATTCCACCATATCCCATAACACAATAGATGAGATATTAAAGACTGCATACAGACCGTGATGTTACACTATTTACCAGCATTATTTAGGATAACTTAACACAATGTATTATGGGATATTGGATTTGATTCCTTGACCTTCCACATTCTTCAGTCCACAATGCAAGTTGAAACCATCTCGCAAAAGTAGCATTCGGGTCCCATAAAAACAACAACATATCCTTTTTCAGTAACACATGTTCCCTGTTATAAATCATCCCCATATGCCTTCGGATTTACAATATATTTTTCCATTTTATTCACCAACTAGCTCCAACTCTCTCCAAGTACACTCATTATTACATTTCCTCAATATGATACGCCCATTTAGGAACATGGAATATTCCGGATTGGCAAGTCTCTAGATATGCTTCATTTCTTGAAATAACTTGCCTCAGAAATCACCCAAAAATCCACCTTTTTCCTCCACCAAAACACAACACAAGCCTTTCGGCCCTGGAGAAGACTTCAACACATAACATATCCAATTTATAGCTCTAAGCACCACTCCCTCTATCCAAAACCATTGACAGAAGTCCAAATTTTTCTCACAATGCAAAAGGCAGTACCTACCCCCAATACGTGCACACTTACTGTCTTCTGTCAGCACATTTTTGGATTTTCAAAAGTAGATCAATTTTAATATACAGACATTCGTCTGATAACAAAATACACAAATAAACAAAATGAATGTACAAATATTAAAACAAAAAATAAATAACCAAATGCAAATTCACAAATGGAAAAATGAAGAAGTAAAATTATATAAAAAATGTAAATACACAAAGTGGGTAAATGAACAAATAAAAATAAAATAAAAATTGTAAATGGATAATAATTTTTTTTCATGAATAAACAAAATTAAATTAATAAATAGACAAAAAAATAAATAGCAAATAGATGGACAAATGAACAAATAAATTCATAAAAATGAATCAAACAATAAATAAACAAAACAAATACACAAACAAAATGAATGTACAAATATTAAAACAAAAAATAAATACAAATAACCAAATGCAAATTCACAAATGGAAAAATGAAGAAATAAAATTATATAAAAAATGTAAATACACAAAGTGGATGGATAAATACAAAAATGAAAAATTGTAAATGGATACTAATTTGAATGAATAAACAAAAAGTAATAAATAGACAAAGATAATAAAAAATCAATAGCAAATAGATGAAACAATAAATTCATTTAAAAAATCAAATTAAAAATGGATAAATGAAAATAAATGTATTACAAATATTGTGAACAGAAATGTAGACTACATGTACATAGCCTAGCTAATAAGTTTAAAGCCTAAGGAAATTTTCATTCGTTCATTACCATGACTGAGACTGAGTGAAAATCTCAAACTCTGCATGTCTGACCCGCGATCTTCATTAAACCATGTAAACATTGTATGAAATGTTTTGGATGCTTCTAACAAATCATGCGTAAAATGACTCTGAAATCCACGACAGCAGTGGTTCTGGCAAGGGACGGTATACGCGGTATTCATGGGTTATAGACTGGTTATGCGTGGGACAGCTCACATCATTCATGTCATGACTATGGCCATGCACGATTACGTAGTAGTTTTGGGGATAGCAGCGAAAAGTTGAGGTGAAACACTGAAAATAGCTTACCGTACAATTCATGGTATATTTGAATATTCTCCGACAAGTTGTGTACCTTTGTTACCAGTTCGAAAACAAATAATTCCAGCCGCGAATTCAAGAAACTCAAAGGACTCCCTATCACTGTCAATGTCATTGTCAGAGAAAGATCCGGCCACGCTGGTAAGTTGTGATGGTGATGATCATAACTTCAAACTGAGCACAAAATCTGCTTCTTATTTCAAGCAATCCAGATCCGTAAGATTACCCAGGGTTGTTTAACTATCACCAGTTGTATTTTAATTTAATATAAACAGCCAAAAAGTGTATAAATTCCAGCTCTGAAAACAGCAAACATGGCGAAACATTTCTTCCCACACACTTTCAGTTTTGACACTTGAAATGCCCCTGAACATGGATTACAAAAAGTTTCAATTACACTATTCTGATTGGTCAAAACTTGTTACTGGGATGATGACGTTTTATTTACTGGGATTCCCTGGAGACTTTACTATTATATTTGAGGGGAGACAGCTATCAAAATAAAAATTGAATTGGAGTTTAAGTGATAGATTTATTTTGTAGATATGAAACTACGGTTATTAATGACAATAATAACTTTGCACCATCTTTTTTTCGGTCATTGTGTGAAATCTTTGGTGTTGGTTGAGCTGACGCTCCCTCGGAAAAATACCTCGGCCCAAAACCAACACCAAAGATTTCACACAATGACCTCAAAAAAGATAGTGCGCAGTTATTATTGTCTAAATATAATAGAGCTTACAAATCCCATGGGATCATAGAGAGAACTAAGGGTTGACAACATACCCCTTCTTGTAAGAGGATTATGTTTACCTCAAACCCAAATCTGTCCGAGTCCGTCTGCCACAACATTCCTAGAGCTTTCTGACTTGAACTTTCTTCAAGGTTTGATTTTTTGTTTTGTCTGTTCTCTCACTTTCTGCAATCGATTCCATGACATACTTGCTGTTGCTATTCCATTTAGTTAGGTGAAATCCTCTCTGACAAATAGCAGTTAGATCATGCGCAAGCTTAAGCTTAGCAGCTTTCCCTTCTGCAGAAGTAGATCGTCGCCGTAGAAGTTATTGCATTATGTGTCACTTACTTGAACGTCAAACTGATTCTTGTTATCATTTGCGGTCTGCTTCAGTGCATAACTCGCACAGGCTGGCGATGATGTGGCACCAAAGATGTGTACCAACATCCGGTAGTCTACAAGAGGCTTCTCGATGTCTCCATCACACCACCACAAAAAACGCAGCATGTCACAGTCCTTGTTTTACCAGGTCAATGTCTGAATCTCAGGAGTACACCAATTGGCTACTTATAAGATCTGGCCCCTGTAACAAGTGCTTATTTAGGTGTTTTTCCGTGTTTGAGGATGATACACCGCGTGTCACCTCTTGCTCCGGAACCAGCTCAGCATTGCCTTTTTCGATGACTCGCTGCTTTGTATTCTTGAACTCTGTGTAGAATTCTTGGTTCTTTATGAATTTACGCTTCAACAACTCAGCTCTTCGTTGCGCTTTAACTCTATTGTTTGGCATTCTGATTTCTTCACTTTGGAATGGTAAGCTCATCTCATAATGTCCATCTTTCTGCTCAATACTTCTGGATATTATATCGAGGAACTGTAGATCTTCCTGGGACATATCTTGACGATCATCACTAAGCCTTTCACTGAAGTCTAGACTAACATGATTTGAACTGCTGCTAAGTTTTCTAAGCCATATCTGATCATGCTATGAGCTGTGCAGAAATGTGCTGCAACGATATCCTGGCTCCGAAATTTTCCTGGAACACCATATATTGCCCATATTCCATACTGCTCTCCTTGCTCGCCAGTGGCTAACTTCAATGGCATAGTCGCAGCTGGTACATTGCTGCTAATCATCAGTGTCACCTCCGGTAACTATATACATTCTAGATCTCTCCATCTTGTCAGGTCCTTTTGTGTAGGCATGTCTTGCACAGAAATTGGAATTTCATCTTTAATGCACACTTAAGGCAAGTCAATGAAACTTCTTCCATCTACACTGCTTACTTGAAATTTGTCTATAATAACTTCTGAGTTAATAGTCCGGCAGCGGGAAGCCTGATTTTGGCATGAGATCAAAATCTCTGATAAAGTATTTTTTTCAGCTGATTATATCTTCTGAAAGGGTATACAATGGAACCAAGGTGGGTGTAAAATTGCAACCCTTGGGCAATTTGAGAAATTCAAGATGGCCGCCATTGGGCTGTTAAAAACTCTAAAATTGCATTTTACACAGACAGGCCAACCCAAAAA
The DNA here is from genome assembly GCA_023653785.1 of Ophioderma brevispina. NCBI lineage: Eukaryota > Metazoa > Echinodermata > Ophiuroidea > Amphilepidida > Ophiodermatidae > Ophioderma > Ophioderma brevispina. The sequence continues at coordinate 216 of JAMKCH010087617.1, read as the reverse complement.
TGCAAGGTAATTAGTGTTTTGTGCTAATTGTGGATGTTTTGGGTAGGAAACTTAAAATGCAAATGTATATTTAGAGTCATGCTTGAATAATTAGTGAAATCCAAGATGGCCGCCATTTTGAAGTAGGAAATCACAAAATGCATATTTCATTGAGAGTGCAACCAAAAATACAAGTCCTACAATGTAAGTTGACTGTTATTTCCCTTGCCATAATAT
>JAMKCH010087615.1:4663-22603 GCA_023653785.1 Ophioderma brevispina | reverse complement strand
ATTTGTTTTGCTGTCATACCCACATTTTGAAACATTTTAAATTTTTATGTATCGTATTTAGTGCCCCGGGCGCTTAAAGTCACTCGTTTTAGGGGGGCGCTAATTTTGGTACACATGCGTAAGTTACTTTTGATCGCAATATCCCCATTAGAAATTAATTAGACAATCTGAGTCTGATTCAGAGTCATGGTCTTCATTGCCATCATCTTCCTCACCATCTGTAGTGTTGTCAGGTTTCCTCTGGCTGACGAACAGTTTCACAGGAAAAGGCAGCGGTGGTGGCAGTGGCAGTGGCACTGGCAGTAATGGTGGTGGTTGGAAAGCCAACTTACTGCAGCAATGGCAATTGGCATTGTTGCATGGACTTGTTTGGGTGGCTGATGTAAAGAATAATAATTTGAAGTTAGTGAAAATGAAATATTAATGGGCTAAAAACAGGAGCATTTAACTAGAGCACATTTCAGAATCAAATTCACTTGAAGCATTGTGAGATTGTGATATAAATTCTTCAGTAGCCTGAAAAAGATAGAAAACAGCACGATATTCAATTTAGGCCATTTGATGTGTTTTTAACCTTAATAAAATGATCAGGTTTACGTCTAAAACTACTTTCCGGCGAGCTTTGCTAATATGTCCGCAGAGAAAAGTGGGAAGATCAACAACTGATCTCAAAATGTCCTTTTAAAGTTTACCATGATGATTCAATATCTTATTCAGTTTGGTCTAATGAAATAGTTATACTAGATTCCAGTTGATAGTGGAAAAGCCTCAACTTTTTTGTAGGTGGAGGTATGAATTGAGGGGATTAGTATATAAAAACTTTAGTCCGTGTATTTGTGGTATGATGTGCGCTATAGCCATGATAACCAACCCTGAGCGGTTGAGCCATTCACAGTCCCAATCAATAGTCAAAGCATAAATCCTAGAATGTTCGTAGAAAGTGCAAACTAAATCCAGGAATAGTTTCAGTGAAAGCAGGTGAAAGCTGAATTTATGAATAGTCAAGATAAAAGCTCTGCATCGTTACACACAGGTGACTGAAGCCTTCTAAAATTTATGATATGTTGTTGGCAATGTTTAAAAGCAATTCTGGGGTAGACACACTATGCATCACATAGTATAAAATACAAAAGTATTGACTTGACGAACAACGTAACTTTATTTGTAGTTGGTCAGTTTCTTTCAATCCAATCTCTTTTGTATTGCGAGGAAGAAATCGAGGATTTTCTGGGTATTTCTGTCCCCTATTTTGAGTAATGGACTAAGTCCAAACTCCGCCCATAACTCTACCATCAATTGGAATCTACTATAATTACAAATAAATCATAATACCATACACTTAGTTACACAAATGTCAACTAATGTTACAAATGACTCACATTTGCTCCTGAACGTTTTCATCCTCGGCACTTTGAGTTTAATGTTAGCCTGAACCATCTTACATTTCCTCTTAGGCTTTGGAGGCGGCGGAGGTGGTGGTAGGTCAATTTGGCGCTGGTGATCAGTCATCTGTATTTGTGGACATAAGGTGGTTGCAAAGAAAAATCAATCTCAATTCCAGTTCCACATTATGTCATGCAACGTCATACGTACACTTAAAGGCTGACTAAGAGATTACCAGATGAGGGTGCCCTCAATTTAAAAAAAAATGTGTTTTTTGCATATACATAATGCTTGTCCATGTACTAGTCACTGTGTGAAATAGCTAAGCTCAAATCGAAGTTCTTCATATAAAAAATCACAACTTTGTTATAAAATTCCGGATCCGGAATTTTTGTTATACACGGTATCCTATGGCACGTAATACTGTGCATAAATGTTTACTGCATCAAAACGAAAGATCGGATTCATCTCAAGCTTTGGAATTGTGCATTTAAGGTTACTATCTTTAGTTCTAGACTATTTTTAATTATTACACCAAAAAATTATATTTCGAAATCTCTGAGTCAGCCTTTAACTCCTTTAATTACATTCTAATGCATTCAAACGTTCATTGTTTTCCCTAACACCCCACCCATAATTTCACAACCCCTAAATACCACAGACATTGGACTGCCATACACCCAAATACCACCAAATACCACAGGGGAATTTCATGTAGTTTCGTTACTGCAACCCAAGAGAATTAAGATATCAGTAGCTTCCCACAATGCATTGCTTCCAATGGAGGTTTTAGTACAGCTATTGATGTGAATCGTTAGAGATGAAACATGGCTAAATTGACAGTACTGATAACAAACTTGCATTTTAAGAATGTTTCATCTCTAACGATTCACATGACTACCTGTACAAAATCCTCCATTGGAAGCAAAGCATTGTGGGAAGATACTGATATCTTCTCTTCCGCAACCCTTGGGTTGTATCCCCAGGGTCTACAACAAAGGGTTGTGGGTAATATCCCCTTTCAGCGGGAACACGAAATGCATATTTCAAGAGGTGAATATGCAGACGTTTACACACATATATGCCCAATTGAGCAATATCACAGGGATTAATGTTAACTATGGCACTTTGCCATCCTTACTATCAATGCGATTACTCACTTCACTTTTGAAGGAAAAATCAGCAATTTTCTTCGGCTCCTATCCCAGCTCCTATCGCAGCAGCGGCCATATGTGTTTACAAACTCTCGAGGGCATCAGGAAACAGACGCTCTATGGCCACTGACCTGTATAGAGGACAGTCCATGGCGTGTGACAGCCGCCGATCCCCGTTTGCAATTTTCACGTCCGTTCATCACGCTCTGTTTGGAGTTTACGTGATTGCAAATATTGCAGAGCTACAAGCAGGGACAGCATGAAACGGTCACCTAGCACCTCACTGTGCTAAGACAATGAAATCACAGGTTCAGCATTGCAGATTCTCTAGCTCAGAAGTGTAAATCATTCTGTACACGAGACACAGTGAATTTTATCAGTAACAGATTTTTGGAGTGTTACGTTAAGACTTAAAAGAATTTAGAAAGATGTGTACTCTAATTGTTCAAATTTCTGTTTTGAAAAAAAATGTATTTCCAATGGCAGCGCATCGGGTATCACCACTTCGCTTTGCATGTGTACATATACATGTAAACCTGCTGCAGCTGAAAGGTGGCAGTGGGCAATACAATACGTCTGTGTCATCACTCCATTGCATGTACTTCAGACATGACAAAGATAAGAAAGACATTGACTTACTCCTGTGTCTGTGTTTCTACTATCTTCATGTTCTGCATGTGCTGTTTCATTGACATTTAACGTGGCAGCTATTTCCTATGGAGAAAAAAGGCAAACACAAATTCACAATGTCATTATTGGAGTGAGTACATGTTTATGAACATTCACTGCACTTGAGGACTACCTTGCAGAGGGGTTGGTACATTTACTGCACCCACTTTGCCTGCTCCCAGTTGAATTCAGCAACCTTGACGGAATAAAGTGCATGTGATACTGTACTTTATTCCGTCAAGGCTGCTGAATTCAACTGGGAGCAGATAAAGTGGGTGCAGTAAATGCACCAACCCCTTGCGGAGATCCAGTATCTGTCACGGAAAGAGTTCCATATGTACCCCCCTCATATATATTTACATGATACAAAATTTATTTTAATATTGGCCTTGTTTCATCAAAAACGGAATAAACAGCTAAAATAATTAAATTTTATGTTGCATGTAAATATATGAGGGGGGTACATATGGAACTCTTGCCTCTGTCACTGACTATATAGCCTAGCCCTAATGTATTGTTTGCATATTGACTATACTGTGGCGCAAGAATTAAACAAACCTTAATTTCTTTTATATCATAGGGCTCATTAATTCATGTTTCTTGCTCTTTGTACAAGGGCTGTGATCAGATGAACAAAATACCAATTAACATAATATATCAACATATTCCTGTATTATGGGCATGCTGCCATTGTCAAACACTGGGCAAAAACAAAACTTGTTGCCCTCTAGTGAGAAAAATTTGGGTGCGGTGGGTCGGTAATTAATAAAAAATAATAATAAATAAATTAATAAAAAAACTTTTTAAAAAAATGCTAAATTTTGGTGAATTTTTCACTTTTTCGCAAAAACAAACATATTTTTTTAAATTGGGCAACACAAACAGATTTTTAGGCCTATAGGGCTGGAAAAAATCTCCCCAAAATGCAATCAAATAATTTCCTTCCAAGTTTTCAAATTTCCCTTCAATTCTTATGCATTTCTTTATTTAAAGGACAAAAAAATCCCTCCAAACAGCAACATTTCCCGGGAACATGGTTCACAAGTTCCCCCCTTTTCCAGGCATGGTCAAACAATTTTAAACCTGTCAAATTTCAATTATAATCTATTTTTTTTAACTAGATGGGACACGAACAACCAAACGCAGTGTGCAAAGTATGTGCGTACTTATATACCCAGAGAGCGCATGTCCATATGGCCCTGACTACAACAGCATAGTATAGAGTAACATATGATTGGCCAGCCTACAACATGGCCTACAAGCCTATTTACTAAAGTCGCCGTAATAATTGTTTGAACTATTGTAGCGGGGTATGGAAAATTGGCATGGCAATTTCATCGACTTCACTGTCAGGGCTCCAAATAAACATAACCCTATAATATACTCTACTTAACAGGGGTTCTCAATTATATTAGCTGAAGGGCCAGAGAATGCTGAACATATTTGAAAGTTTCCTACATGAGGGCCAAAATACACCAGAATTTCTTATATGTTTCCCTTTATATTTTAGAGCAAGTCAAGGGCCGAAAATCAATGGTTGGCGGGCAGGATTTGAGAACCCCTGCTCTACTACATAAAATTAGTACCCCGTGAGGCATTACGCAATTTCCATCCCACTACACAGCTCCCTCCCCAGTGTGTGCCGTCCCGGCACATAAGCAAAAGCATGAGGGGGGTGGAAATACCGCACAAGCGCTATCATTATTCCTATCCCTAACTACTCCATGTCTTCCAGTATCTTCCGGTCCAGTGAAGTCATCACAGCATTCCGGTGTAGTCATCACAGCAGTCAGGTGTTGTCAGCTTATCCCTTTCATGGATCTTTCCTCCAAGTCAATTGAAGCCATTACCGAGCCAGGTGTTGCCATCCAGAAGTTCCGCTCCGTCTGGTCACGTATTGCATCTGCCCTTATCACCACTTTGCTAGCTTCCCGAAGATGCTCCAACACGCTTTTAAAATGTCGTAAAGAAAGTGTTGTGCACACCCTATTTTCGAGACAGTCTCGTGTCACCCACACCTTCGGGTTACGGAGCCTGCATTGTAGTGATCTGCAAAGGAGCAAACCGTCCACCCTCCCTAACAGAGAGCTTATGGCAGGTGGTTTCATTCAGGTCTGCACCACGTAACCAACTCGATTCCACAGAATAACTCGACTGACAAGGTTCCACTGGACTACATCACTAGGATTGGATATCTCCCAAGTTCGAGACTGTTTTCCATGAAGAGGTTTTGCTACCCTGAATTTTCGGCCAGACCCTGCACCAAGATGCCTTCACTCCAACCTCTATTTACTCTCCTGGATGATCACTGAGGTCCCATCTCCGTCGTATTATATTGCGCAACCAACCTGTCTAATAACTTCCCTGGGTATCTCAAAAGTCGTCCCACCAAACTGGCAGTCGATTCGTCTTATTATAACACTCATCCAACTGTTTAGTAACCATTATGCCCATCCGGCTGTTGAAAGTCATACGCCGCTCCGGCTGTCTAATTACTCCTATCCGGTATTCTACAAGTCATTAAGCCCATCTGGCTAAGTACAAGTCATTGCTCATATCCGGTATTCTACAAGTCATGACACCCATCCAATGTCCTATCCGGCCATCTACAAGTCATTACACCAATCTGGTATTCTACAAGTCATTACACCCCTCCAGTGTTCTACAAGTCATTACACCCATCCGGTGTTCTACAAGTCATTACGCCCATCCGGCTGTCTAGAAGTCATTATACCCATCCAGCTATCTATCCAAATCACTCCTTCTCGATACCATGGGGGACTCCTCAATATCTAACCAGTTGAGTATCATGTAAGTTTTGCCATCAAAAACTCTCAGGACCACATTAAATCAAGCAGCTTATTTATAATTCCAACAATTTCTTCCAACACAAATATGCAACAAATTACAATAGAATCATCACAATCTATATTTACACAATAATAGGCCAGTGCCTATCTAGTATGTTCTCCCATTACTCTTGTCCTTCCCCTAACGGAACCTTGCAGGTTTACGTCTCTTCCGTCTGGGATTTCTCCTATGTTGTTGGTCAGTACTCCCCTTTCTCTTATCGCCCGCCGACACCTCAATCCTACTCTCAACTTCAGCCAAATCCTCACCACCTGCACTCTCCTAATTGGCATCAGATTTCCCCGCAGATTTCTCCCCATGCAACTCGTCTTCAGCCGTTGACTCCTGAGCACTTTTCACGCCCGATTGCACTGCATCTACACCTGACTGTATTGTATCGCTATAACGTTACCACTGCCTCCTTAATTCTTCTGCACTTTGAGGCTGTCCATCCTGTTCCTCAACTTCATCCTGATCTTCCACCGCAGGCATTGCTGACTCAGGACCCGCTCCCTCACATGCTGTTTCCACACTTGCTTCCACTGTATCTGCCGGTGCCTTCTTTTCCCGCCTCACAGAACTGCCGCTCACGCTGTCTCATACTGCTACTTCAGCGGGTTCTTCTCTTTCACCAACTATGAGCCCAATCTCATGCTCTCCCTCAGCAGGTGCCTCATAATTCCAACCAACCAGCTCCGGACCCTCATACAATTTCAACCTGTCTGCATGCACTACTCTAGGTTTGCTGCGGGCTGATTTCTGTATTCGAATGACTACATCCGACAGCACAGTAACCACCAAGTACGGACCTTCCCACGGTAAGGTCAGCTTCTTTAAGAGTTGTTACCTGCGTTGTTGGTTGTGAAGCCACACAAACTGGCCTCTCCTAAACACAGGACCATATATACACCAGTCGATCATAGTTGCGCTTCTGCCTCCTCATATTGATCCCCAAGGCATGTCGGGCTCGCTGATGAATTCCTCTGATACACTCCCACAACTCTCCTGCATAGTCAGTATACACTCCTCTTCACCCGGGACCCCACCAATCACCAAATCAACAGGGACACTAACCTCACGGCCTAACATCATCAGGTTGGGGCTTTCACCCGTCGATGCCTGTACACTCGATCGATAGGCTAGGCCCGCATATGGAAGATATTGATCCCAATCCCTCTGATGCTTAAAGGGCTGGATCATAAATGACACAGCGTTTACGATGGTACGGTTGCAACGCTCCACTAGACCATCTGATTTGGAGTTATATGGAGTCGTACGCTTCTTGTCTATTTCCAGGATCCTGCACATTTCCTGGAACACCTTCGACTCAAAGTTGCGCCCTTGATCCGAGTGTAATTCCTTAGGAACACCGAACCTGCAAATGAACTTGTCTACTAGCTTGGTGGCAACTGTCTCTGCACTCTGTTCTTGGATGGCATAAGCCTCATCAAACGAGTCTAATAATCACCAACAACCAAGAAGTACACATTTCCATTATCTGTCTCAGTCAAAGGTCCCAACACATCGATAGCCACATGTTCCAATGGAGCTCCTACCTGGTACTGCTGAAGTGGGGCTCGGTGCCGTCTCGGAGGCCCCTTCCTCCTGGCACAGCCCAGAGACTTGCGCAAGTACACTCTCACATCAGTACTCATTCCTACCCAGTAGTAGCGGTCTTTGACTTTCGGTATGGTTTTATTCCTCCCAAGATGTCCACCAGCCTTGGAAGCATGCAGCTCATCTAACACTCGCTTCCTCGGCAACACAATCACCCACTTAATCGTCCTGCCATCGTCGCCCTCCCATCTTTTCACCAGAAGGCCTTCTTTCACAGCTAACAGATCCCACTGCCATGCACCCAATATGTCTTCAGGGCCGGTGATAATGCAGATACGTCCGTCCAAGGGGGTCTCTCTTCTCCCGCTTCCTTCTTTCTCAATCATGGCCATCGTCTCGTCCTTCAACTGTTCCTCATGTATCCTCCCCAGTGTGATTTCGGGCTCCACAGCCACGTAGTGAACTTGAGTCACCGATGGACCAGGACAACTTCTCTCCAGGAATCCATCATTGTCCAGCACTCCATCTTCCATGGGTTCAAACCCTGTTGACTGGTTATCGCTGTCAATTTCTTGTTCTACATTCTTAGGTGCCCCTAGTTCAACTTGCACTCTGGCGACCTCAACAAGGCTTCTAGAGTAATTCCTCGGGAGGGCTTCATCCTCACCACTCTCTTTGGTTCAGTCTGACACTCGACCTCGTGTATCTCCACTGGTTCCATTTCCTCTATCCTTCGCTGCTCTTCCTCCTTCTGGGCATTCTTGGCCTCCATTCGTCCGCACTGTCTACATGGTATCCTCGACAACCCATCTGCATTCTGATGACGGTTCCCTGGCCGATACTCTAAATCTATATTGAAGCTGGACAGCACTTCAAGCCAGCGCGCCAACTGTCCCTCTGGATTCTTGCAGTTACATAACCATCTCAACGAGCCATGGTCCGTCCGCACCTTCCTTCCCCCTAAATAATGGCGATACTTCTTAGGGAAGACAACAATGGCCAGTAGTTCCCTTCTTGTCACACAATAATTCCTCTCCGGTCGAGACAAGGACTTGCTGCCATACGCTATCACCCGTTCCTCGCCGTCTTGCTCCTGTGACAACACAGCCCCGATTGCAAACTTACTGGCATCCGTATCCAGAATGAACTGACCCTCTGGTCATGGGTAAGCCAGAATCGGCGCCTCCATCAAAGCTGCCTTCAGTCTCGAAAATGCCTCCTCACACTCGCTGGTCCACTCAAACTTAGCCTTCTCTGTCAACCGATGAAGCGGGGACGCAATCCCAGCAAAACCACGGATAAACCTGCGATAATATGACGCAAGTCCCAAGAAACTACGCACCTGCGTTGACGTCGTAGGCGTTGGCCGATCCCGTACCACTTCTATCATTGAAGGATCCATCTGAATGCCCTCCTCGGACACCACGTGCCCAAGATACACTACTTCCTTCTGAAATAAATGGCATTTCGAGGGTTTGAGCTTCAGCCCGGGACCATGAAACCTGTTCAAGACCTCCTCCAGTCGACTGACTCGGCTACTGTATTACCAAACACTATTACGTCATCCAGATAAACCAAAAGAGTTTCTCATCTCAATCCAGCTAACACCCTTTCCATCAACCGTTCGAACTTTGAAGGTGCATTGCAAAGTCCGAAAGGAAGAACATTCCATGCATCATCATCCATCTCCACCTGCCAATAGCCCGAGGCTAAATCGAGGGTCGTAAAATACTTAGCACCTCCAAGGGCATCCAGCGAGTCGTCTATTCGGGGCAAAGGGTACGCATCCTTAACCGTGACCTCATTAACTTTTCAAAATCAATGCACAGGCGCTTAGACCCATCCTTTTTAGACACTAGAACAGGCATGCCTGACAACAGGACTTGACCAAGCACTCTCTGATGGTTCAATCAACCCCTTCTCCAACAACTCTCACCTGCCTTTCCACTTCCTCATGCTGTTGAGGAGATGATCGTCAAAGTGGCTGACAGATAGGCTGTGCGTTCCCTGTGTCAATCCTATGCTTCACCTTTGTAGTTCTCCCAATATCAAACTCGCCCTTCGAAAACACATCCTGATAGTTAACCAACAACTCTGCAACCTTCAACCGGTCTTCCTCCTCCAACTGAGATGTGCTGTTCCCAAACAACGTTGTATGGTGATCTGGTATCTCCCCAGACTCCCTTTTCAACCGAACCTCTGCCCTTCTCATCTCAAACACCTCACTCTCATCCACCAGAACGAACTTGGCCAAAGTACGGCCCCGTTTTACCTCTCAGGAAAAATCACATACATTGGTTATTACAACTGGTACCACATCCTTTGACTTTACCAAACCCCTGGCAACCAATAATCCATTCTCACTCAGTGGTCCCTTCATCAAAGGTTCAACCCAGAGGGTGTTTTGAATCAATCCCACAATGCATTGCAATGTGCCTATACTGTACAAAACTTATGTTAGTACTTACGGATAAAAAGTCTTCCAAAAGTTTAAGAACCACAGGACATGTCACAATCATGCTAGAAATTCCCTAAGTACTAATGCTTTGTGGGTGAAAATGAGCACAGAAGTCAAGATTCTTATGTGTTAGGAATAGGATGTTTGTGGGATCACATGACCCTGTTGAGGTGAAATTTTCCAAAACTGGTGCATTGTGGGATTGACTCAATACACCCTCTGGGTTCAACCATTCCTACATGGAATTGAGCCTGATCCTCCACTCTTGACCCCATAGCAGACATTAATCCACTGCCACTCAGTTGTCCCTTCATCAAAGACTCCACACTCTCCAATGTGACTCTGCGTTACCACTAAACACCATAGCAGATACAAAAACCTGACAAACCGCTGGTATTGTAATATCCTCCATGGCGACAACCCTGAATTTTGGTGCTGCATCTTCTGCCGACAGACAACATATTGCTCTACCTCCTACGTGCAACTCCAGCCGACGAAAAACTAACACTGCGCCCGACATTCTAAGGAAATCCATCCCCAGCATACCTTTCTTCACATCTGCAACAAGAACCCTCAGTTTCAGGCGGCTATCCCCCACTCTTATCTCCAAAATCGCCTTACCCCACACCCTTACCGCTCTTCCATCAGCTTGTAACAACTTCATATCAGCCAGTTTCAACTTCTCCTCTGGAATCGAAAGATACAAATACAATGGAATAACATTAACTGTGGTCCCAGTATCCACAAGGAGTGATACCCCTTTCAGCAATACAGGGACATAAAGGTCTGCGTTTTCCGAACTCAAAACATCCTCCACAGTCGCCTCCATGTCAACGTCATGCTGGTCTATCACACCTCCAGCAGATTCTCCCTTCCTCCTGTCTCTGGTTTGTCGATGCCCTTCTCCTGTGTCCTCTCCACTATTTTGCCCACGCCGCTTCCGTCATACCGTAGTCAGTCATTTGATCATTTGTAGAACCTAACATGGTAAAACCTTGCGCCTTACCAATTCCTCCACAATCACCCATCCTCTACTCCCCTGGGAAATGCTGGCCCGCCCGTGGCCCATTGCGTTGGGTAGGTGTAATTTCCCCTCATCACCTTGCACAATCTAACAACATGTCCCTCCTGTTTACACCTGTGGCACACAACACTCTGATGACTGCAATTCTGCAATACATGCCATCTTCTCACAGCAGGTACAAAACAATTTCCTTTCACCCTCGCGAGGTGGCCGATTTCTATACGGGCACCTAGGAGCAATATGTCCCATTTGCTTACAAGCATAACACATACGTCTTGGTATGGTGGAAGCACGCTCAGCCTCGATACTACCTCCGATCTGCGAACTCCGGCTGCTTCTTTCTCGAGACATTGGCGCAGAATCTCTCCTATGAACACCTTCTACCAAGCACTGCATCCTTTCCACACAAGCTTAAATCTTGGCAGCCATCCTAGCTTCTAGCTGTGCCATATCAACAGCTGGTTGTAGTCTGGCCTTCATCATTCTAGTGTACTCAGCCATACCTGGATCCCTTGTCTTATCGCTGTCATAAAATGACTCAAATGCCTGAGCCTCACAAATAGCCTTTCCCAGCATCTCTGGCCTCGCCTAAAAGAGGTCCTTACGAATAACTGGGTCAGCTACAGCATTCTTAAAGTAATCTCGGGCCAAACGATCTCGCCCCTTCCTTTCAGTCAGTGAGTAAGCTAGAGTCGTCAACCTTTTTATATCAAGTCCAAGGCTATGAAGACTCTCCCCTGGTGGCTTTTGTTCCCTGCAGATCAATTCTTGGAAGTACCTTTCACTACACTCCCTCGGTCCAAACTCCTGGGACATCACTTCCATCAGGCCCTCATACGTCATTTCCTTGGGATCAACATCATTAGCACTCAAGATAGCAAGCGTGTCCCCATAACAACTTATGAACAATTGGAGGGTAGCTTCCCTATCCATCCAACCATTATACATGTACTCCTTACATGTCTCAAAGTGTGGCCGAAAATCTTTCCACAGTGTCCGGCCATCAAAAGTCAAACAACCTCTAAAATCTTCCGCAGGCTTCTGCGCAAGCTCATCTATCTTCCTTGTCTCCCTATATTCCTTTCACAAAAGTAACGTCCCTCTTGATCGCTCCTCCGTCCTTCTCTCTCCGTCAAATCACCCTCAAGCATCTTATACTCGCTTATCCGTCTTTGGAGGCTATCCTCCTCCTACTTTAACCTCTCACGATCCTCCTCTAGTTGTCGTTTCAAATCCCTCAAGCATTCTTCCTTTTTCAACATCCATTGCTCTTCTGGCTCCCTATTTTCTTTTCCCACTCTGCTTCCTCTCCTGTACCATGATTCACTCGCTCTAAGTTGCTCCTTCTCCCATTCCTTTGACTTGCACTCATCATTACTTCCCGATCTTAAACTCCGCCACCAATAGCGCTGCCCCAAGAGGTCCTCTCCTCTCATCTCCCTTTCCATCTTTAACTCTATTCCTTTCGTATGCCTGAGCTCTTCTTCCCTTACCCTCACATGAGCCGGGTAGTCCATTTTCTTTCCCTCAACGCTTTATCCTTCTTAAAGGCCGACTCTAGAGATTTCCTGAGGAGGGCGCCCTCAATTTCCAAAAAAATCATGTTTTTTGCATGTACATAATGCTTGTCCATATACTATCAGTGTGTGAAATTGCTAAGCTTAAATCGAATTCCTTCATATAGAAAATCACAACTTTGTTATAAAATTCCGGATCCGGAATTTTTGTTATACAGAGTATCCTATGGGACGTAATACTACACATGTTTGCAGCAAAACGAAAAATCCGATTCATCTCAAATTTCAGAATTGTGCATTTTAGGTTACTATCTACTTTTTTTCATTATTACACAAAGAAATAATATTTTGAAATCTCTGAGATGTTGGGGATCACAGGGTGGGTAACCGAACTCTCTTTTACTCATATTTTCGCGCAATACCCTTTCATCAATATGCCGGTCTGGTCAATCCTTGCTACCCATCTTCCCAATCTCAAGCCGATCTCTACCACTTCCTGATCCAAGTAGTATGTCCTCATCCCCACAAGCATCATCACTCAACTCCTTTCGTCTACGACACCATCATCAAACCCGACAATACGATCATCCTTTCTTCGCACAGCACTCTCTACACTGCCCCGCCATTGATCTCTCTCAAAATCATCCTCAGATACTGTAATACCTCTTCTTGGTGATACCTCTATATCCTGACCCTCTGTGACGGTGTATTACTCATCACTAGATTCCCTAACGGAGTAACTCTCATTGTGAGAGCCCACCACATCACTACAGGGTGAGTCAAAAAGATTTACACTCGTTTTGTTTGAATTTTTCTACAGCAGTGAAAAATCTAGATAGCCACTACCACCTATAATAGAGCAGGAGCTAAATCCTGTAGGGGCTCCAAAAATCGAATTCGTTCAAGTCACACTACATCCAAGGTTTGATGCCTCAGAAAGTTAGTATGAACCCTCTACAGCATCACCAGGTAGTTAGTGGAGTCAAATTGTGGTATCACTTTTTTGCTACAGCTTGTTATATAAGAGCACTACTTAGACCTTTATACTGCTCAAAATTAAGGGGTAGGGGTAGCTTACACGACAGTTTCTCCTCGCTGACATTATTAATACAAATGATTATGGTATAAATATACATATATGCCTTAGCCCTGTCAGATTATGTCAAATAAATTACTTTTTAATGATGACATGGCGTGACCCTGGGTCAGAGGTCATGGTCTGCGATGACATATTTGCTCAGAATCCCACATCACCTGAAGGGATTGAAAAGCCATGAAATTGCAATGATATTTTTTGCTGCAATTGTTCTTGCATCATTCGTTTATTATTTTGTTATTTTCACTAATTCTGTATTTTTACATATTGACAAGGATACTTATTAAAGCAATGCTGAATAGGCCTATATTTTAATAACTTTATACTATTTCTCTAAATTCAGCTATGGGAAATTTGTAATTTGAAAAACAATTGGTCCCAAAGCGACCAAAAAAGTATGCAAAAACACAATGAAAACAATTGAATTACCACATTCAATCTGTTCATCGAAACAACAAACATAAGCAAACCGTACGCAGGATTCATGGGGGGGGTGCGGGACTTCAACAAAATTGACCTTTTTCGAAAAAACGTGGACTTGGACTTTTATGGTAAAAGTGGACCTAACCCCCTAAAATGATTCTTTTTTACTTTTTGAATACTTTATCACCAAAAAGTGGACTTTTGTGTCAATTTTCTCTGAATTTTGACCTTTTTATCAAAAATTCCAGCAAAAAGTGGACCTTTTGTGTTGAGTGTGGAGGGGTGCGATCGCACCCACTGCGTATGGCCCTGAATGATAATGATAAAAATAATAATAATAATAGAGGAGGAGGTATTAGTATTTAACGACACGCCAACACTATTGTGTCATATAGTACCATCAAGGTACTTTAATTTCAATTCACGTTTACATCATTTTACACGTTATTATAGGGAAGAAAGTCCAGTTTTAGAAGCAGAAGGAAACCTGAGTACCCGGAGAAAACCAGCGAGGCCGATTATGGACTGTAAACCAAACACACATGGAATGGCAGGGACCACAGTGGTACGAAGCGAGGGAAGACCCACTGTTCTAACCTGACCCCGTAATAGTAATAGAAATAATAATAATAACAATGTTTTACAAGGCGGGAGATGAAAAACATAGACATAATGCGCAGAAAATAAACTTAAGCTTAGCTAATAAGTAGGCCTATACACTGTCGGAATGACATATTTGGCTTTCCATACAAAGGAAGTAGGTACTCTATTATAAGAAGCTGAGTTCAAACACTTTCAAAGGAGAATCAAAAGCACGGTCTTGGAGTGACTACATGTATGGTACAAATGTTGCAGTTTCTCAGAGCAGAGCGATCCCGAGAGCGATGTGGAGATTGGCTGCCTTTCAACCACTGCTGCTATATTCCCCTATTTCTTTGCCTTTGGCAGACCAAATTATTCATGCTTATGGATGGAAATCATTCTGAGTGAGTCGTTCTGGAAATACATTTTCACAGAAATCAACATCAGATATTGCTCTGAAGTAGTAAACTGAGAATAGAAAACCAAAAGGAGGAATAGTATGAATAAGCAAAGAAGAGGTTGCACTGTCTTGAACGTTGGTTTCTGACAAGCCATCATCATGCAGCAATGACAATAGCAGTCTGAAAGGGATGTGCAAAATGGAAGAGTCAGTTAATGTCAGCCGGAATAAAGCAACCCCTAGCAGAATAAAGCAGGCTTTCGCGATTTGGCCCGCTGGAGCATATTCCCCTCCCTAAAATTAAAAAAATAGCAATACCATGGCAAGAATTCACTCTATCAAGCACCTAATTTGAGGTCTCCAATTTCACCTGGCCTATGTTCCATACTTCCACAAGCAAGTCAATAAGTTCAAGTCAGGCAGCAGAAGGCCTTGTTCAATCGGTCAGGATTTTTCTCACCTTTAATACATGATCATGGCTGGAAAGCTGGAAATGGTATACTGCAACCTTTATTGATGACGAAGGATCCAGCATCTCGTGCACTCCTAGAGCTGTTCATTTGTGCATTTTAGTCCAAAATCATAGCATATTAGAGCTGTTCATTCATCCATTATATTCTAAAATCATAGTGAAATATCCGTATCTAATCAGCGGATGGAATTATTGTCCGGGCCAACTAAGCCTGGAACTGGGGACCCGCTTAATCACAGCTTGATGAAAGTCCCCACTGACCATGCAAATGAGGTGCCCCATTCGACCAATGCCAGCCCTGAGTCCGCCGAGGCTGACCCACGCTTTTCAAGGCCACAAACCCCTTGGCTGGCCAGATGGGCTGCCGACAAACCACCTCAGTTTCAAGGCAGGGCGGACAGTCATTCAGACTACTCATCGTCGATCCAGGATGACCGATGGGGATTCAAACTGACTCCGTGAAATTCTACAATCCCCAAATGGTGCCGACAGGGGGAACACACTGGTGCAGGTGACCACACTGGTGCAGCGCAGCCAGCAGCCGAGCATGCCAAAGAATCGGCCGATGCATGCAAAGTGCCACAGGATGGACTCAACCCAATCCCAGCGAGCGCCCCGAAGAAGCCAACTTGAGACCGATCGCTGGCAGCGACTGGCATGGCCTGATGTGACGACGGAAAACAAGGCCATGGTCCACTGTGTCTGCCTGTGCGACAGCCCTTCTCCATCCAAAGTGATGCCTTAGCGAAGCCGTTTGCAAGGTGGAAAGCAGAGTTGACAGTATTGGGTTTGTTGCATTTCAAGTGCCATCAGTGGAAGAACTGGTTTACAGTGACCAGGTCTCCCTGCTAAGGAAATGGCAGCCATTCCTATAGTGCTGCATCTCATGCGCAGGAGCACTGCGAACAATCTCTCTCCGGCACAAATGCCGAAGAGATTGGGCTGGGCACCAGGATAGAATCCTGTGGGACACCATTCCGAAGCTCACGCTTTCTACTGCATTGCCCACCTCATGTTCCCAGGATAAATGACCAGTCCTGGACGAGCAGCATTATGAACTTAACAAGCCCGAAGATCCTGACTAGCTTAAGGAAGAAGATGCCGGACTGCATAGATCCTTGAAGACTGCTCCAAACCAAGGCCGCACAGATTTCATTGACAAGTCTTGCCATCTGATCAGTTATTGATTCATCTCCCCAAAAGCCAGCTTGGGTGTGGGGCAGATTTGCCTCGACTGCATCATTGATTCCACTGAGTATCAGTCTTCTAAGCAGCCAGATGTGAGACAGCGAGATGGGTCTGCAACCCCTGGGCTTGCCCGTTTGCCTTTTAAGCTTCAGGATTGCAATGACCCTCGAAGTTCATTATCTTGAGGGAATTGCTGATGATCCCATACAAGCAGAGAGGGCAAATTGGAGCCATCACACAGCTTCAGGTGCCATGTTCTTCAAGAACCCTGTACGGATGCAGTCCCCGCCAGGAGCCTTCACACTTTGAGAACCCCGACTCCCCATTTCCACGCACTCCTCGTCCCAACAGGGTGTGCAGGGACTCCTTCTGCCTCCTGGAACGGAACATCTAGGCGCCAGATAGAGCACGGAGCAGAAGAAGCCAGACCTGGCAGCCCGGACTACAGTCCACCGGTGAGCCTCCTGAACCTGGGCCAATAGGGATGGCCATCCCCCTGTAGAGGTCGGAGACTGTGACCCCAGTGTCACCGACAACGAAGACAGGGCAGCGACTCAATCCTGGGAACCCAGGGAGGACCGCTTCGGAGCAGCAAGATTGGATGCCACCGGCAACTGCTGGCAGGCATGTCCCATGACTGCCCAAGCAGAAGGCAGGCGGATCCCTACTATCGAAAAGTAGCCAGAGGTCCTGGGCCCCAATCCACCAAAGAGCTGCCTTGCCACTCTTGCCAGACTTGGTGCTCGCCATAAGGAAAGTTTCCTCTATTAGTAGCTCGACCACCTCGAATTGAGGGTGGCTCTTCAAGATGTTGACTGTGGTGTTTTAATAATTCTTTGGAAATTAATTGTTCAATCAGTTACCCATGTCAGGTGATGTGACATTAACAGGGTCGCCGTGTGAATCGTAACTTCCTGGCTTAATTCGTTGCCAGTGACAAGTAGTTTGACTGATGTAGGTGGGTAATAAGGATAGTCAAGTAATCTTTTGAAACCTGAATCACCTTAAATTGAAATACCCCATTCTTTTGATTTATCTGAATTGAAAGTATCGTTTTTAACAGGGCCTTACGCAGGATTTTTTAGGGAGTGCGGGACTTTTTTGGGTAAAAGTATATAGACCTAACCCCCCTAGTAGTAGTAGTAGTAAAACCAAAGTTTTAAATCC
>JAMKCH010087614.1:0-11507 GCA_023653785.1 Ophioderma brevispina | reverse complement strand
GTGTTAGCGGTACTTGTCAATGTACAGAGGATTGGTCAGGACACAACTGTGACAGTCGTAAGTGCCTTTTATTATTTTCTATGTGACTGTACCTTTACGAAAGGCATTCTTCCAACTCGTGGTGTATTCTAATGTAAGAGTTGTGAGCGTTATATCACTCACTCCTTATTAATTATGCTACTGTTGCTATCATTTCAGCGGTGGGTCCTTGTGCCGATGTAACATGCAATCATGGCGGAACTTGTGTTAGCGGTTCTTGTCAATGTACAGAGGATTGGTCAGGACATAACTGTGACAGTCGTATGTGCCTTTTATTATTTTCCTTTATAAAACTAAAACTAAATAGTTTCGTATTTTAGTTCATATTGGGAACAAACATATTTTACAAATATGCATGCATAATGATTAATTATGCTGCTGTTGGTATCCTTTCAGCGGCGGGTCCTTGTGGCGATATAACATGCAATAATGGCGGAACTTGTGTTAGCGGTACTTGTCAATGTACAGAGAATTGGTCAGGAGACAACTGTGACAGCCGTAGGTGCCTTTTATTATTTTGATTTATAAAACTAGAAATAAATTATAGGTAAATAATAGTTTGAACAAGTTTGAACAAGACTGAAGCCGAGCTGTCTTCTATGTGAATGTACCTTTACGAAAGGCATTCTTCCAACTTATGGTGTATTTTAATGTAAGAGTTGTCAGCGTTATGTCACTCACTCCTTATTAATCATGCTGCTGTTGGTATCCTTTCAGCGGCGGGTCCTTGTGCCGATGTAACATGCAATCATGGCGGAACTTGTGTTAGCGGTACTTGTCAATGTACAGAGAATTGGTCAGGAGACAACTGTGACGGTCGTAAGAGCCTTTTATTATTTGATTTATAAAACTAAAAATAAATTATAAGCAAACAAGTTTCGTATTTAATTTAATTCATATTAAGAACAAATATATTTTACAAATATACATGCACCGTTGTTACACTCCCATTGTGGTGTTTTCGACCAGCATAAAAAATAAAAGGTTGAGTTTATACTTGTATCGCTTAAGAAGAAGACAACGTTTCTTCGAGCAAAACATCTTTCTACTTATACAAATAAGATAATAATGATTGTCGTGATTTTTTGTTTGTCTTAATGTATTTTCTTCATCATAGTTGAACATAATATGTATAGTAGGCTATTATTTTACGTGTTTTATAATTCGCTTAACCCTCGTCCGATCAAGGGGTGGGGATGGTTACCACCTCCCCCTAACGCTTTAATAATTCGCTTAAAATTGAAAGACTTTATGACTATACTCAACGAAAGGCATTTTAACTTTTGATGTATTTTTAGAGTTGTGAGCGTTAGTGTCACACCCATTCCTTATTAATTATGATGCTGTTGATATCTTTTCAGCGGCGGGTCCTTGTGCCGATGTAACATGCAATCATGGCGGAACTTGTGTCAGCGGTACTTGTCAATGTACAGAGAATTGGTCAGGAGACAACTGTGACAGCCGTAGGTGCCTTTTATTATTTTGATTTATAAAACTAGAAATAAATTATAGGTAAATAATAGTTTGAACAAGTTTTATTATTTTCCTTTATAAAACTAAAAATAAATGATAAGTAAACAATAGTTCCGTATTTAATTTAGTTCATATTAAGAACATACATATTTTACAAATATGCATGCACCGCTGTTGTGCTCCCACTATGACGTTTTTGAATAGCAAAACAAAGTTAATAGTATGAGTTTATACATGTATCGCTTGAGAAAAAGAAAACGTTTCATCGAGAAAAACATCTTTCTACTTATACATATAGAAAATGATTTTCGTGATTTTTGTTTGTCTTAATGTATTTTTCTTCATCATAGTTGAATATAATACGTGAAGTGTACTATTATTGTACGTGTTTTATAATTCGCTTAAGATATCTGACGTAATCTTGAACAAAATTTTTATTATTATACTAAAAAAATGCATTTTCCCAACTTTTGGTGTATTCTAAGAGTTGTGAGCGTTATGTCAGACTCAAGCCTGACAAGCTGCTGTATGTATCCTTTCAGCGGCGGGTCCTTGTGCCGATGTAACATGCAATAATGGCGGAACTTGTGTTAGCGGTACTTGTCAATGTAGAGAGAATTGGTCAGGAGATAACTGTGACAGTCGTAAGTGCCTTTTATCATTTTCCTTTATAAAACTGAATATAAATGATAAGTAAACAATAGTTTCGTATTTATTTTAGTTCATATTAAGAACAAACATATTTTACAAATATGCAAGCACCGTTGTTGTACTACCATTATGATGTTTTGAATAGAATAACCAAATTAATTGTATGAGTTTATACTTGTATCGCTTAAAGAAAAGGCAATATTTCATCGAGCAAAGCATATTTTACTTATACATATAGAAAAATGATTTTCGTGATGTTTTGTTTGCCCTAATGTATTTTTCTTCATCATAGTTGAATATAATGCGTAAAGTGTGCTATTATTTACGTGTTTTATAATTCGCTTATGTCAGCGTTATGTCACTCACTGCGTATTATGCTGCTGTTGCTATCATTTCAGCGGCGGGTCCTTGTGCCGATGTAACATGCAATCATGGCGGAACTTGTGTTAGCGGTACTTGTCAATGTACAGAGAATTGGTCAGGAGACAACTGTGACAGTCGTAAGTGTCTCTTTTTATTTATAAAACTAAACGTAAATTATAAGTAAACAAGAGTTTCGTATTTAATTTAGTTCATATTAATAACAAATATATTTTACAAAATGCATGCACCATTGGTGCACTCCTATTGTGATATTTTCGACTAGCATAAAAAATAGTATGTGTTTATACTTGTAACGCTTGAGCAAAGGAATGTTTCATCGAGCAAAAATGATTTTCGTGATTTTTTTGCTTTGTCTTAATTTATTTTTCTTTATCATAGTTGAATATAATATGTGAAGTGTGCTATTATTTTACGTGTTTTATAATTCGCTTAAGATATCTGACATAAACTTGAACAAGCTTTTTATGATTATACTCAACGAAAGGTATTCTCCCAAATTTTAGTTATTTCACACTCACTCCTTATTAATTATGCTGCTGCTGTATGTATCCTTTCAGCGGCGGGCCCATGTGCCGATGTAACATGCAATAATGGCGGAACTTGTGTTAGCGGTACTTGTCGATGTAGAGAGAATTGGTCAGGAGACAACTGTGACACTCGTAGGTGCCTTTTATTTTTTTCTCATTTATAAAACTAAAAATTATAAGTAAACAATAGTTTCGTATTTGATTTATTTCGTATTGAAAACAAATATATTTTACAAATATGCATGCTCCGTTGGTGCACTCCTATTGTAATATTTTCGACTAGCATAAAAATAGTATGTGTGTTTATTCTTGTAGACAATGTTTCATCGGGCAAAACATATTTCTACTTATACATAGGCTATAGACAAATAATTTTCGTGATGTTTTGTCTGAATTTTATTTTCTTCATCATAGTTGAATATAATACGTATAGTGTGCTATTATTTTACGGGTTTATATAATTCGCTTAAGATATCTAACGTAAACTTAAAATTCAAAAAAGATTCCTTATGATTATACTTAACGAAAGGCATTCTTCCAACGTAAGTGCCTTTTTTATTTTTTTTTTTCATTTATAAAACTCAAAATTAATTATAATTAAACAATAGTTTCGTATTTGATTTAGTTCATATTAAGAACAATTATATTTTGTTAGTATTAATTAGACACCCGAATATAAAGGTACCCAAAATTATGATAATGCAGCGGGCATGCTCATCATAATACTTTTGGGCATCTCGGATCTGGTTACGCTGCCTATACTTTTTTCACTACCAAATAGACAACACTCATAACACTGCGAATTGACATCGAATAGTGCGTGCGGAGTCCATAGAAACACTAACGCAGCAAACCCAATGCGTGATGTAAGTGAGGCGCAGACCTGTGGCGAGAAGCGCTCGTTTAGAACGGGATTTATATTTTCACGCACATCAATTATTAACAAAAACTGAATATTTTGTGCTTATTTGATGATGAACAATTAAATGTAAGATTTTTGACATGCACCACAATTCAAACGAACGCGTTACGTTAAGCAAACGAATTTATGACGAATAGTTGCATTAAAAGAGTAATAATTATTTAATACGCCGCCTTCTTTTTTCAGCGCATCCTTGTTTGAATGTAGTCTGCCAAAATGACGGAACATGCGTTGACGGTGTTTGCCAATGCACACAGGGATGGATAGGCGACAACTGTGAAAATAGTAAATTGTTTCAATAATAATATTCTTGACAATGGTCCGTGGACCGATCGCAAAAATGTGTCACAAAGTACTAGCAACCTCCATAAAATATTGGTACTTGGTATTGGTGGATAGCTAATGTAATAGTAAATAATGGCGAGTTTAAAGGTTAATGACATATGATGCACCATATCTCCTAAAGAGTAAAAGCCACACGTCAGTTTTTGATTACCACTAGACAATGAAACACTTAAAAATATGGCATTTTTGGCTCAAAATTTGTCAAAATATACAAGTAACCCTACAATACTGTATTGGTAGATTGCTGATTACTTTTCATATGATACCAAGTGTGTTGAAATTGAGGCTTTTGATGAGGTGCTAATATCCAAAAATAAGTTAATGATGAATTTAAAGGTCAATGACCTTTGACGCACCATATCCCCTTTAGAGTAAAAGTCACATTTTAGGTTTTATATATATTCTGCATGTATTATGGGGTAAGTTTTGGAATGCCACCAGACAATGTTTTATCGTGGTGATTTTTTTCATCGGGCTTTATTTAAAGTCCTTACCTTTTAAATTTGCCAAGAAACACTGAAAAATGCCATTTTGGCCCAAAATATGTCTCACAAACCCATACAATATATGTATTGGCGGATAGCTAACGTCAATACCTTCCACATGATACTAATTACGTTGAAATTAAAGCTTAAAGAGAGCAACCGGCCTCCAAAACTAGTTAAAATAATGGTCAAATCAAAAATCATTGACCTCTGTGACGTCCCCATCCACCACTGCCGCAACGTAAGACGCTCATTATCAGGTGTGCTAAGGTATGCCCAAATCAATACAAAATATACACCAGACACCTGGTACTTTTTGGTCAAATCGTGTTATCTTCTGGACTTAGCCTCGTCCCCAGGAACTCACATTTTACCGGAAGTGGTCTAAATATTGATGTCTAAAGAAAAATACTATTTTTCTCATATACCTTGTAAAATTCTAGGACTAAAATATGTTTGGTTTGGTTGTTATGAATGAAAATTCATTTTATCTCTATGTATATATTTGTTTGTTTTTTAACCAAATATTTTACTTTTGAAGTTTGTTTCTTTGTTTTGTTTGTTTGTTTTTTCTGTCTTCTTCTTTTAGAAATAGGTCCACTGAGAGATCCTTGTGCTGGTGTTAGATGCAAACATGGAGGAACTTGTGTTGACGGCAAATGCAGATGTAAAAGAGGCAGGACTGGCACATACTGTGATGATAGTTAGTAGCTGGTTTTTATTATTACCTAATGACGAGATTGAATTATAGAATATGTAGAAAAAATAAATTGAATTTCGTTACAAGTAATTTGAACCAAAAATTACTATTCAAAAGAATAACTTCGGACGTGTTTGAAGAGTTGTTTTGATCATGCTTTTAAAGGTCCCAGGAAATGCAAATAGAATTGATGTGGTACAAGGAGGGACCACAAAGCATTCAATATTTGGGTTGGTGATGACATCATTAGTGAAACTATTGATTTTTCAGAGAGTAATAGAAAATTCCAGGTGACTGGTGTGAATCTATTCATGACACTGACTGAAAATCAATAGTTTCACTAATGATGTCAATGGTAGTGTATTCTTTTTTCTGGCCCTGTTTATTGGAATGGAATGACCCGTAAAGATTTGGAGTAGGTTTATCATCTCATTTCCTGGGACCTTTAAGTGGTCTCATTACTCTAGTTTGTCAGATAAGGATAGTTAAGATTTTCAGTATTATTGGGATAACCACCTTGTAATAATAGAGATTGCACTTCTGTCTGGACTTGCTCTTGTTTATGTAAAAGCATTGAAAGAAAATAAAATATCTTCAAGTTCTTAAAAATAAATCTGCTCGCCTCATTTTCATGCAACCCAGTGGCACTTATAGGTTACACACAACTAACTCACTTATACAAGCTAAAATCACCAAATAACCAAATTTTGAACATATGATGACCAGAAAATTTTTTAGTTACGAATCACCAAACTCGCCCGATGTCAGACCGGCAACCCAAGATTCTCTATAGTCGCCAAAGCTAGTAATTTGCAAATCGATGTGAAATTGATGACCGCGGAGTAAATTTCCTCAAATTCACTGTCCAAATGCCGCTTAGTTTGAGAAAACATACCAGTCTACCATGTCAATCATGAAATTTCATCACTTTCTTAATATAACTAGTGCATTTTCAGACATTTTAAAGCACTTTTTTCAGATGCCATGCAAGAAAGTAGTCCACCCAAGATTTTTGATCCTTACGGCAGCCAGGTTAGTGGTGTATAACCTATACCTCTCCTCTTCTCTCAACTGGTTACCGGTCACTCGAAGGATAAATTTCAAGATTCTGTGCTGTGCCTTTCAAATCTCCTGATTATATTTTCAGCCCGAACTCATAAGTCCGAGTTCTAAAGTAATTAATAAAAAAAAGATATGAATATTAACTTATGCAAATTTAAAGATTTTCTACGATGGGTATTAACGTTACAATTGTCGTCATTATTATTGAGTAATTATTATTATTATTTTCATTCTACAGAAAAATACCTGTGTGAAGCATGCGGTGACCCTCATTACCTGACTTTTGATAAGCTGAAATACAACTACCAGGGTCCGTGTTCCTACATTATGGCTGAATCAGACGACGATACACCGTGTAAATTCACAGTTGTAGGAGACAACATAGCAAGGGCGCGCAATCCCAAAGCCACCATCACTAGCTATATCTACATCTATATATATGATTTGGTAAGTTATCATTTACGTTATATTTACCACATAAAAAGTTTTTTTAAACTGCTGGGTGCTATTGTCTTACGGTGTTTCTGTTTTGATAATTATATGTTATAGGCATTTGAGTAACCAATTAAAACCAATTATAAAAAGAATATGTGCATAACTACTGTGTTAAAAACGTCGCACTCGTCATAGCAACTACGAACATGCCTGGGTCCAGGCTATTTGGTATTTGGACGCCATATTGAAAAATGTGTTTAAAAATCGTGGATGATCTTTGAGAGGTAAACTTTCTTAACCAACCACATGCCTGAGGATGTTCTTGAATGTCTACGGATGATTTTATATTCGAGGGTCGCCTGGCGAAATCAACGATAAACTTAACCCCAAAAGAGGTGGGCTTTTTGGACCCATCTCACCGCCGGGGGGGGGGGGCGGACTTCCCCCTAGTATCTCGGAAACGGATTGATGAACTATCATATGTGTGGTACCAATGGATAGCTATGACCCTCCCGAGTCCATTGATATCAAAAAGGTACAAACATTCCTTGTATGATGTCACAGTGATGTCAAACATGACGTTATGCAAAAATGCGAAAAATCTTTAAAAAAATCGCAAAATTCATGGTTTTTCGCCATTTTTTCAAGCAAAAGTTGGATTTTTTGCCATGATGTGTGTCAAAGTATGCGCACACATGCTCTTACTACAAATAAATCAAATAAATAAGATAAAACATAGTGTAACTGTATCCTTAGCACAAAAAAACTGTATTTCTGCTGTTCCGTGTAATTTCACGTAACGCCGCGTCATAACCGTAGGTCCGATTTTGTTCAAAATGGTCTTAAATCGAGCGCAAGGCTTTAAAGAAAAAGTCATGTAGTTTCGGCGTGAAAAAATAACAAATAGGTGAGATACGACAAAAAATGTCAAGGGGCGGATTCCGCCCCCCCCCCCGGGCCTTTTAGGGTTAAGGTGAATTTTTCGATGCTGTAAGGTTTACATAGTAATGGGCTTGGGCGGTAACATTTATCCGTCCGCCAACAAGCTCGTCGATTCAAAGTGGCCGTTGGTGCTCTAGCATTTATCTCTATGATCCGAAATATTAGTTGCTGGCCAATCAGTTCAGTGCAAGACGTGCTGTTGTCACAATTGGTTAAGACAAATTCCAACATATAATATTTGGAATGGGTCTTCTGTGATTAATTCTAGATTCACGACAGGTATTTGGCTGAAAGGTCTTTTTTCTAAACCAATCACAATCCAATGATTTAGATAACTCGTAAGTTATGTTGGCACTCTAGATTAAAGGTGCGTGTTCCGATCGTCTTTGGACCCCCCTGATTTACCAGGAAGTAGTATCGATTTTGATATCAGATGAAAAGCCGTATTTTTCTCATTGTCGTCCTGAAATTTGAGCCCTCAAATACATTTCATTTCCAAGATATAAACAAAAAACCGCTGTTTTAGTGGTTAACCATCAATATTAGCACAGTATTGAATAGGGCTTTGCAACATGCATTATTGCGTCTACCATCAAAACCGCAAGTTTGTTTCCCACTGTACTTGATGGTGTGTATGTGCAAGTGCCAGGCTCTCGTATCAAGTAGAGGACACAATGCACATAAATCGGAACAAGCACCTTTAAATATATGTTGCTGTACAATGGAGTTTAATTGGAACACCTATATGTTGACTTACAACAACGTAAAACTAATCAATTAAACCACGGGGCCAAATTTTAGTCCGATTTCCCTCACACACACATCATCGAGTTTATATTGAATGAGTATTATTCAGACTTGCTTGCTTATTGCACGAATTTGTGTATATTCAGACAAGTGAAGTTTATTTTGGCGCTTATTGACACTATTACTCAAGTAATTAAACAGAACTTGTATATTATAAACGTTAATATTGATTAATTAAAGGTCCATGGCCCGATCGCTAATAGCCTCGTCCCCAGAAGGTCCAGATTTCACCGGAAGTGGGCAACATTTTGATATCCGAAAGCTACTATTTTTCTCATTTACCCTGTGAAATCTGAGAGCAAAAGAATGTTTGGTTTGGAAGTTATGGGCGAAAATGTGACCCATTTTGGTCGACCAATATTAATTTTACACAGTACTCTATGGGGCTTTACAAAATCACGTTTTTAGCTCTCGCATCAAAACGGATTGAAATATCGGCGCGACACTTTACAGATGGGGTTTTGGAGTGAATAGTGGAGGAGCCTATGTAAAATTTGGTGAAGTTCATGTTAATTGTTGGCAACCACTATAAACATATACTACTGGGGCTGACTATTCAGAAAAACGATGTTGCCATTTTTTCCGTTGACCTTTAATGACCTTGACACAAGGTCAAAGGTCAAAATGGTCATACATCGTCCAAAGTATATCGACCTTGGTACCAAAATGTGGCAAATTTCATAAGGAACATTGCATATGATATTTATTTTGTTATTTGACCTTTCGGTTTCTTGTTATTTGCAGACCCCAGTCCTGTCCAGAGCAAGAGTTAGGCCTCAAGTTTTTGCACAATACAGTCATCTATAAACACTCTTCTTGAATGTAGAATAAACCCTATACAACTCCCATTATTTCTTGCTATTAATACCCATGGGTAAGTAAAGTAAAACCGAGAAATGGAAGGAATCGTCGTATATTGCTGAAATTTCATATTTGTTTGTGTCTAGAATTGTGCACTGTTTGCATTTTCGCTGGAAGATGCCATTTTAAAGACCAGAAAGTCTTTTTGATGCCAAAAGACCAAGACGGGGAACCAATTTTAAACTCTGTGCAGTATGCCAATAGTCAAAAAGTTACAGAACCTAATTCAAAATCATACACTAAGCTTTTGAGTTTTGTTCATGAATGTGGGCACTGGCTGATTATCCTGAGATCAGCAGCAGGTCGCCGTCACACCACCACACAAACACACACACACACACACACACACACAAGGTGCAAAAGGTTGTTAATTTTAGGGGGTTAGTCTGCTTTTACCAAAAAGTCCAAATTTTCAAAGTCCCGCGCCCCCTAAACAAGGAGTTTCAAAAAGTACCGCGTAAACAAGTACAAGTAATTTGATAGGTCTAAAAGCACCCCTAAACAAGTATGGTAAGTGTAAAATCCTACCCTTAATATATATTGACAATATTTGACCCCTAAGCAAGTAGAAATTTGTTTCTTTGTATACTGAATAGCTCATTTACACAGAATGAGCCGAATACGATACAAACTCGAAATTTCCAAATCGTACCCTAATGTAAGTTCAAGTGTGAAAAGTACACCCTTTTTCAGATTTCAGTGTTTTTGCTACCCTTTTCACATTACGTATGTATCGTGCACAATCTTGAAAAACTACCCCTTTTACATGTTTCTTTGGTCGCGCATGATATCCCCTATCAATGACCAATGCCTCCCCGGCTCTGGATGGAATGAGTAATAATTAAAACATCACACATATATATATGACTAAGACTGAAAAGATAACTAGTATACTAACTTTTGTCTCTGTAGTGCGACTCGTGGTTGTTTCACGGTTATAACAATTCATTCCATGGATTTGGTATTATAGACTACATCAACCACTTTCTCTTGCACATTTTCATAAAACAACTGGGTTTACTTAGCCATGGGCATTAAAAGCAAGGTATAAAGGGGTTGTGTAGGGTTCACTATACATTGTGCAAAAACATGAGGCCTAACTCTTGCTTTGGACAGGACTGGAGTCTGAATAACGGCAAATTTATGCATGTCTCTAACTAGCTTATTTGCATATAACAAGAAAATAAAAGCTCAAGTAACAAAATAAATATCATATTCAACATTCCTTATGAAATTTGCTACATTTTGGTACCAAGGTCGATATACTTTGGACGATGTATGACCGCTTTGACCTTTCACCTCGTTTTAAGGTCACTAAAGGTCAACGGAAAAAATGGCAACATCGTTTTTCTGAATAGTCAGACCCAGTAGAATACATTAATAGTGGTTGCCAACAATTAACATGAACTTCATAAAATCACTCTCTGGAGAACATAGGCCCCTCCACTAGAAGGCCAATCTATCAAAATGAAAACTTCATATCCTTAAATCAGGCCATTCCCCTTTAACAGAATGAATACATTTCTATTTATTTATTTGGATCCAACAGAAACAAAAATATTTTAGGGAGGGATTTTAGAGCACGGTTAAGGTCAAACTCTACAGTACATTTTTGGTTATCTACTTAAAAACATACACACAAAATGTCTTCGTACAAAAATGGAATGCGTTTACTGATCGTAGACATGACATTCATTCTTTAAAGAGATATGAGGACATTTCCAGAAAGAAGCGCCCTCAAATTTGCCAATATGCCGTCTTTATGTAATAAGTTGATGATTTTAGTATTTTTCATGGTTTCCTATGGGGATGATTAGGATCAGCAGGGGCGGCGCCAGGGGGTGGCACGGAGGGGCGGCCGCCCCCCCCCCCCC
>JAMKCH010087612.1:0-13518 GCA_023653785.1 Ophioderma brevispina | reverse complement strand
AAGAACTACATTGTATTTGTCGTATTAGTTTAGGTAACGTATGAAAGTAATGATGAGGCCCCGTATTACATGCTTGGACAGCGCAAAAACCATTGTTACCATATTCAGGATTCAATAGCGCACATGCCTTATACAGGTGGTATTTCACATTTTAACGTACAATACTTTCTTCAGTGACCCGCTATGTCTTGACCACTGCACCGTCGTGTTACCCGTAGAACATACAGTATTAAGAACGCACGGACTAGGAGTGATGCAAAGTTTAACTACTGTTCGCCCCTCACAAACAATTCTCACCCGTAAAAAAGTACAGGTTGTCCCTATATCAGCGCGAATCGAGTATAATTAAGTCTGAACTTGATGAAATGCATGTGTAGTGCACAAAAATTGCTGAATTTACTTTAAATTTGCCATAATTTTAAGCTGAAATTGGTCAAAATTCCTCAAAGAAGAGGGATGAAACTGCATATTTTGGTACATATCGTGTTGCTTTTTCGAGCCAGAGGGGGAAACTCCTCCCCCCTGTTGGTACACCACTGCCTCACAGCTATTTGAAAGTCTCATTTATTATGACAAAATGAGAAAAAAAAACAAAAAATATCAACGGCGACACTTTTTTGACAACTAATATGGAGTGTCTATTCCACTAACTACATCCTGTGCAAATTTGATGAAATTTCAAATACGATTTTTCATAAAAACTTAGTTTTACACGTCTTTCTATGGGAAATAGGCATATAAAGGGTGCTATAGCATACAAATTATGACCTTTGTAGGCCAATATGGCAAGATTCCCACAATGAATTTTTCTGATTTTTGCAGAGGTAATAGCTCTTGCGGTTGTCAAAATTGTGCCGCCATTGCTTAAAGCTGCTCTAAAAATAAAAGGGACAATTTGCATGGGGTCAAACAGCTGTGGCCTACGTCCATGTCCTCATCCATGTTTTTACTCAGGATTTGGGTCATTTCCTATGATAGCAATTGATGATTGTTTATTTCTAATGACAGGTGTTGCGGGAGAGTGAGGGCCAAGTGGATGTCAGATTTTTTGGACAGCATGACAGGTATGTAAATTAATGATAAAAGAAGCTGGTCATTCTTGAGTTCACCATTATCTTTGAATTTAGTATTGACAAAGCTTACACATACAAGTGCAATAAATAAGCATACTTTGTTGTGAGTGACTATACTATAGTCCATTTCTCTACCTCCCTGCAGTGATATAATAACCATGACGCAGCTTTTATGCACGCATCAAGATATACCGCCTTTGTGTGCGCTTGTAAAAATGCCGTCGCTTAAAGCCAACATGCGTGGTTTACTGGTGCGACCATCAAATTTCACGCTGACGTCGCTGCGCGGAGGTAGGGAAATGGAGTATAACGCCCAAAAATGTGTTTACCCCATTCCTTGACAGCATCGGCCAAATATGTATCCAACTTAAAGGTTGGTGACCCGATTCATAATCTTGTCTCCCCTCCACCCATTTTAATTACTCCATAAAAATTGAGATATTGGTAACGGAACAAAGTTCATGTTTTTTACCCCAGCGAAGTTTAAGATCCGAGAAATGTTATGAACAAAAACATCTTTAAATGCACTTGACCATTAAAGTTGACACGCACTGTTGTGGGCCAATTTGCACATTTCGTGCTTCTACTATCCAAGCAGGTGGATAATTTTGTAATCGGGTATTTTTGGTGATATGCTTTCACATAAGGGAGAAAACATCATTTAAAAAGTTGGACCATGATCAGGTCACCCACCTTTTAAATTAGATGCGTATTTAATATTTTATATTTAGACATTGTAAAGGCCTTGTTGGACTTTGATTTAATTTTCTGCAACAAATTTGACAAAACTACTTAGAATATATATGTGGTGTGATCAAGCAAAATGAGTCTAAAGTCGGTCATATTCAATTTTTACTTTTCCATGTAACTGTATGCACCATTTAGAAAGCTAAATTTTGCAGAAAACCCCATTGAAATTGCCCAGTTAATTCTAAAGATATAATCAGTTGAGGGGGTGGCAAAAACAATAGGTAACAAAAGACATTTTCATCTTTGTTTGGTTATATCTCAAAATCAATATGTGATGTGATCAAGCAAAATGAGTCGGAAGTCGCAAATATTGATTTTGAGATATAGCCAAACAAAGAAGAAAATGTGTTTTGTTTGCTATCGTTTTGGCCACCCTTCAACTGATTATATCTTTGGAATTAATTGGTCAATTTCAATAGGGGTTTCAGCAAAATGTAGCTTTTTAAATGGTGCATACAGTTACATGAAAAAGTAAAAATTGAAACTGATCGACTTCCGACTCATTTTGCTTGATCACATCACATATTTTCTTTTCTTCTTCTAGAGCTTGGATACCAGTTCAGAACTGCTACATCATCTCCAAAGAGCCGCCCATAGTATCCAAGAAACACTCGTCCAGATTAAGTAATGCCAGCAAGGAACTGAAAATCTATGTTGAAAATGTGAAAGCCAAGTTTGGCACTTTTGAATATGCACCTCAACGGACACCTTACAAACTAGGAACGTGCTTGGCGGGTAGCGTCAACAAGTCGCCTGCGAGAAAGAAGTCGCCCGGAAGAGCCATTAAACCGCTTAGTGGAAAACCCGCTTCTTTTATGAATGGGATCAGAGAAGCTGAAGCTCTGGAAGACAAGTCGGAAGTAAAAGACACTTCAGAACTAACAGTGGACTTAGCTGATAACTCTGTTGGTGATAACGACCAAAGCAAGACCAGATGTTTATCTGAAAGTGCATCGGTTGATGAGGAGAGTATCGATAGCATGAGCCAGGACAGTAGCACTTGGTCGGTGGGATCTGGTCAGAGTTTAGAAAAGCAGGACAAAGGAACGGTTGCCATGGAGAGACCGGTTGCTGATTGCACAGCACCGACGTCCAGAATGGGAGGCATGAAAGTGGTGGTAAAGAAACTGAATTCTAAGACCTCCAAAGATGGCGTGCCCGAGTTGACTCCCAAGACTGCTGAATTGACGAGAAAGAAATTTTTGGAGGAAGAAGAGTCACCGTCAAAGAAAGCGGCTCCTGCAGGAGTTTTCGAGATCAGTAATGAGAGTCTTGACATTGATGAAGATCGGGAGAAGAAGAGTCCATCTGTGCAACTTCTTGGAAAGGTGCATGTTTCTCCTAAGGGGTTAAATAGGAGTCTAGATGCAGACAAAGATAAGACACAGAGTGTGGAATCTGGTGATGACAAAAGTGGAATACAAAAGAGATTGTTTCCATCACCAAAGAAACATGCTGAAAGTGAAACAGATGTAAAGAGGTTGGGAGAGACTCAGGAGCAAGATGGTAATGACAAAACGGATGCATCAGGTAATGCCGCAGCTGAAGGAATAAAGAACTCGGACAAAGCGGGCAGCTCACATGAACAGATGGCTGTGGAGAAATCCAAGACATTGGTGTCACCAGTTAAGCTCAAAGTTGACCTTAAAGGTCAAAGTGCAATAAGTGTAGATGGAGATAGTGAATCTAGTTCCGTCTCAACATCTGGTAGTTTGCAGAGTATTTTAACCACCAAACTACCAAACCCACTAGATTTAGACGAAGCAGAAATAATGTCCAAGACGGCAGAATCAGAAATGCCCAGTACTTCAAAAGGAACCCCTCGTAACAGTGACAAGTTCCATATCAATTTAAGTAGAACTATTGAAACAATGAAAGCTTCCTTAGGGATGGAAAGCATGGAAACTAATGAGAATTCAGAGTCGGAGTCTGAGTCCGAGTCGGTGTCTGCAAATGAGATTGAGCAAGACTCAGACTCTAGTGATGCTCATTCAGAAGGTTCAAGCATGGAGGTAGATACCAAAAATGATGGTGAAGAAGAGAAGAGAGTTAAGCAAGAGGCTACCAAAGACAATGTGCCCAAGACAACCGATGTCAACATGGATGCAAACAGTGCAGATGAAATGCAATTGATGAAGGCGGATGATAAGGTCAAAGATCAGAGTTCAGAGGTTGCATCAGACTGTGGTCTTTCATTGAATTTGAACTCTGCAGATGATCAGTCAGAGAGTGAACTTGTTATTGACATGGACAGGGTGGAAGGAGGGGAATCCAGTAATGTCTTGAAAGAACAGCCTGACCAGGAAATGTCCAATAAGGTTCCAAGTGCTCAAAATGAGCTTTCAGACAATGAAGAAAAATCATTGGGTAACGAAAATGAGAGTAAGAACAGAATGGACGACTGTAGTACTGAAAGTGCAGTGCAAGAAAATATCTCTTTCACAGAGGTTAAATGTGAAGGTATAGAAAGAACTACAGGTGAGACAAGCACAGATGCTTCTAATGAACCAACCAACCCAGAAATGAAATCACGGTTGAGTGGTAACGATCAAAACATCGTTAAAAAAAACGATGCAACTCCATCGATCGTGTTGTCCCCAACATCAATATTAGCAAGTCAAAAATTGGCTGAAATAGTGCAACAAAAAGAAATGGAAGAAAGAAAAATGTTAACCAAACAAAAGGTGGTGGAAGAAAAATGTCAAAAGCCGGAGACTGAGGAGAAAATGGATGTTGCCAATGTTGAATCTGTTGCTAAGGATGCAGATAAGGATACCGATGGTGAGAAATTGAAGGAAGGGAAGGAAGAAGATTATCCATTGGAAGAAGAGGATCCCTTGAAGGCTTGGGGGACAGCAGATGAACTGCTTGATAAGTATTCAAATCAGGTAAGCTTGAGGATAAAAAATGGACAACAAGATTTTCTGAGGATACAAATTTCTCTATATTTGCACTTGATAGGTTGTAGGACACTTACTGAGGAGGTTTCAAAAGTTTATTGGACAGACAAATAGAAAAGGAAACCAAAAACTACATTTTAAACTTGCCCGTTGTCCTAATGGGGCTCCATAGAGAAGCATGTTTTGATTTTCTGTCATGCACGAAAGAAAATACTAAATTATCTTTTTATTACGTAAAGACAGCGTTTCCAGCATATTCACCTAATGTGTGATTTAATACATCGGTAGGCATTCCAAATATTCAAAAATCCCGGTTTCGACAAAATATCGGGGGGAACACTTACTGGAAATCTGCTTGTGTCTCTTTAAAGCTGTTTTTTTGCAGAAAAATGAACAAAACAACTAAGTTGAAATTGTCTAGCCTTTGGCCATTTACCAATCAACTGCTTGAAATCTTGAGCTTTAGAGAACTTGTGGAGAAATATTTAGACACAACTAAATACAATAATGCTTTAAATACACAATTTTGGAAGTTTGGGTTTTGTAAATTTCACTGGCAAACCAAATAAAATGTACTTTAGTGCTAGCTTGCACATACCCACCATGTACCTGGTATGTTTGTGGCAAAGATTTCAAAGGCACACTGTAAGTGTATGGATGTTAGTGCTCTTTTTGGAATGTATAAAGTTAGTCATCAGGTGCGTAGCCAGCCCGGTTCTGTGGGAACAAATTCCCAGTTGGTGCAAAAAATGTCTTGATTGCAGGCAATAATATCACAATCAAAAGGGAAAGGATGAAAAAATGGCCGGTTTTGTGTAAATGTCTGTCTTTTCTTTCCTAATCGGCCCGATTTAAGTATATGAAGTTTTCATTTTGATAGAATGGACTTCACTCTAAAACCCCATCTGTAAAGTTTCGCGCCAATATTTCAATCCGTTTTGATGTGAGGGCTAAAAACGTGATTTTTTTAAGCCCCATAGAGGGCCGAGTACTGTGTAAAATTAATATTGGTCGACCAAAATGGGACACATTTTCGTTTATAACCTCCAAACCAAACATCTTGTAGCTCTAAAATTCCACAGGGTAAATGAGAAAAATAGTAGCTTTCTGCTGATACCAAAATTTTGACCACTTCTGGTAAAATCTGGGGACGAGGCTATTAGCGATCGGGCCATGGACCTTTAAAAAAATGAGGGATTGCTGATATCAAATTTCCTTTTGCAACACAGAATTGTGAGCTCTTTCATTCGCATGTATAGTTTACTAGCTGATTAACAATGCAACTGCAAAAATCTCAAATATTTGGAAAATGGAGACGCTCTTCCAAAAAAATGTGCCATTATTGCTTTAATGCAACCCTAAGCAGTAGAGGGTAATGGTATCAGATGAAATCATGTTAAATAAATAAATGTTGACATTTAGTGCCTTTCACAATGTATCAAAGCGCTTTACATTTATTCCGCTGGAACTAGAATATGTCAGCTGCCTTACAAATGCCCAAGGCATACTCATACCTTTGGGCGGCGCTCAATGGATAATATTCCTAACAGCTCCCCATTTTGCACCTGGGTGGAGAGAGGCAAGCGAGGTAACGTGCCTTGCCCAAGTGCACAACACATTGGTCTCAGCAGGACTCGAACCCAGGACCTTTGGGTCATGAGTCACTCGTTGTATCCACTGGACCACATGTGCCCTCAGCTAGTGTTGAGCTAGTACTTTGAAGGAAACAAAAGCAACATGCGCTATTCCAAATGACATCATGCACCCATTGTGGAAGAAACAACTGCAATTGAGAATACAAGTATGGGGGTATTAAATTCATTTACAATAGCCATGGTTAGGGCATGCTGAATGCATGATAACATTGTGATATGCATGTGATATGCATGTGACACCCATGCATTGATCATGACTTCACAGCTGTTTCAAGGTCTCATTTATTATGACAAAACCATGATAAAACAAAAATTATTGCCGGCGACACACTTTTGACAACTGATTTGGATTATTTAGTACATTAAGTACATCCTGTGTAAAGTTTACGAAATTTCATTGCGGGCAAATATGATTTTTCTTTAAAAATCTAGTTTTCCACGTCTTTCTATGGAGAATGGGCATATAGAGGGCGCTATAACATATAAATTAAGACCTTTGTAGGCCTATATGGCAAGATTCCCGCAATGGATCTGTCTGATATTTGCAGAGATAATAGCTCTTGCATGTCCCTACTTATATCAGTTGTCAAACTGTTCTAAAAATAAAAGAGACAATTTGCATGGGGTCAAACAGCTGTGACTTGACCATGGCCATTAAAAATGAATTGTATGGAATTCATCTAGTATAGCCAATTTATGTTTGGCAAATGTGCTAAAACTGAATATTCAAATTTCAAATATAACAAAATGATAGAAGTAGATGTGTTGTCTGGAGTGAAGTCTAAAGATATCATACATACTTAAGGGTCCATGGTCCGATCGCTAATAGCCTCATCCCCAGGGTCCCCAGATTTTGCAGAAAGTGGTCAAGCTTTTGGTTTCAGAAGAAAGCTACTATTTTTCTCATTTTACCCTGTGAAATCTTAGAGCTAAAGGATGTTTGGTTTGGATGTTATGAGCGAAATATGCTCCACTTTGGTCGACCAATATTAATTTGACACAGTACTCTATGGGGATTACAAAATATGTTTTTAGCTGTCACTTCATAATGGGTTGAAATATCATCACAAAACTTTACAGATGGAGTTTTGGGGTGAAAGCCATTCTATCAAGATGAAAAATTTTAAAACGTAAATCGGGTCATGTCATCCCCCTTTAAGGCTATTAAAAAGTGTTTTGCCATAACCTGACTGATTAAAAATGGTTTAGGAGAACGCTTTGATTCAGTAAGATTGGTCTACAATGCGTCTTAAGTCTTTGCCAAATCCATCCCAGGTCTTAGTGGGCATAATTGCTGTAAGAGTTAAACTCATACATTACTCTCTTAAGTCAAAACATTTTCATATTAAAGGCTGACTCAGAGTTTTCGAAATTTATTTTTTGTGTGTAACAAATAAAAATAGTCAACTAAAACTAAAGACAGTCGCCTAAAATGCACGATTTCAAAGTTTGAGATGAATCGGAATTTTCGTTTTGATGCAGTAAACATTTATGTATAGTATTACGTGCCATAGAACACTGTGTATAACAAAAATTCCGGATCCGAAATTTTATAACAAAGTTGTGGTTTTCTATACGAAGAACTTCAATTTGAGCTTAACTATTTCACACAGTGATTAATATATGCGCAAGCATTATGTATATGCAAAAAACATGATTTGTTTGAAAATTGAGGGAGCCCTCCTTGGGAAATCTCTGAGTCAGCCTTTAAACCTAGCAACCCTAATATTTTTGGACCATTACGGCAAACAAACCTTTTTCAATGCCTAATGGTTTCCTTGAATGTTATCACTTATACATTTTTGCAGTTGCTCACCACAAATGCACACACAATCCAGGGTGGATTACCTGTTGACAAACCAACTCTCCTATTTCAGGTCTCAAAATGTGTCCGAGAGTCTCTTACCACAGTGCGAAGGGATCTCATTGATAGCATCACGAGTGTTGACATCAAGACTCAAATAGAACAGCTGCAGGCACAGGTGACTCGGCTGACATGGGAAAAAGAGCAACAGAAACGGGAATTACAGCATATAATGGGTAAGAAACAGAGTTGGAAGTCACTTAGTTGATAGCTCGCAGCTACGTACTTTTCCACGCCGAACTCTTTCGGAATGGGGATAATGAAATGAGTTCCATCTGTCTGTGTGTCCATGGTTGAAATGTTAAACACACTATCAGCGATCTACCTGAAAGAGTGAAAATATTTGCAGGGATAGCTTAAAAGTGAAGGATAAGGCTTACATAGGACTCTTATAAGGTATATTTTCCAACTGAAAAATTGACAGAAAAGGAAGAAAACAGCAGTGTTCAAAGATAGGAATCGCCATTCAATTATGTGTTGTAGTAATTGTCCATACGGACAGTAATGACTAAGATATTTGATTTTGTTGTCATTAGGTTGCATTTGGTCGTATCACTTGCAGGGTATGATAGGATACCTGTACTTGTTACAAAAAGACAAAAATCAGATTTTTTATGATTTTTTCGATTTAGCAAATCACTGACAGTGCCTTTAAGTTAGTCTATTACGTGTCCTCAGTTGCTAAGTCAAATTCAAAGCAATTTCAAATTTTCAACCAAGATGAGTGACAATTTTTTTCAATAATCTTTGTGTGAGATTTGGCAGGGACATGTGCTATGCACTGTGCAATTCTGACTTCTGATTGGTCTTAACTTTGGCACACTCCCTGTATTTTACTATTCTCTGTAAAACCATGTATAGCTTTTTTTATTTTCTCTTCAAATGCCCCAATAACCATATCATTTTTCACACGCAATAAGTTAACATTCGATCTGGTTTTGGTTTTTATATGCCAATTTGGATGCAAAGGTTGCTTGTTTTTTGTTGTCTGGACCTTAAATTCAAAATCATTTTTGCATGCTCTACAGAGTTGAGTCCCATAATTTTAACTTCATTAGAAAACATGGCCCTCATCTCAATTTCAACAAACTTTTACTAAAGATAGGTACATGAAAATAAGGTTCATGATAGACTTAAAGGCACTATCAGTGATTTGCTAAATCAGAAAATCGAAAAAAATCATCAAAAATCAGATTTCTGCATGTATATAACAAGTACAGGTATCCTAACATACCCTGCAAATGATAAGACCAGAAGCAGCCTAATAAGGACAAAATCGGAAATTTTAGTCATTACTGTCCGAACGGACACTTACTACAACACATAATTGAATGGAGAATCATATCTTGGAACACTGCTGTTTTCTTCCTTTTCTGTCAATTCTTCAGTTGGAAAAGTAACTTATGAGAATTATACAGACTTATCCTTTTAAGCTATTCCTGCAAATTTGTAATATTTTTCAAATCACTGATAGTGTCTTTAACCCCCTGAGGTCTACCACCTTTCTTACAGGATCTCTGATTGGCTCATTACATGATATAGCATGATATAACCTCTGAGTAACCAATCAAAATAGACCTTCTATATATCTGTATTAACATTGAATCTTTTCTTACCATGTCTCTGATTGACTAAATGTATCATATTACCTGAAGTATGACCAATGAAATCGGCCGGTAGACTTCAGGGGGTTAAATTTTCACTATATGTATTTAACAGGAAATATGGTCAATAACATGCATGCTATTTTGCTTTGGTTGTGGATATAATGGGAACTTTGGGTTGTGACACAGGGTGGAGCCATAAGAAAAAGAAGAGAAAAATGTGAAGAATCCAGAAATTTTGCAGGTTCAATATACCGTGTTGTTCCTAATAAACGCCCCTGCTCTAATAAACGCCCCCCTACGATTTTTGGATAAAACAATTTAAGAAAATGAGTTAAGCTTACCTAAATCACATGATTTAATGGCCGGGACTGTCGTAATCCGTATCATAATCGCTGTTGTCATCAGTGCTTTCTACAAAGTACAAAGTGCTGTTCGTGGATTTCATGTGTATAACGACATCTGGACCCCAGTAATCTTTTATAAACTGCGTAAGGTGATTTTTGCGTGGAATTTTTACTTTCCATTTTTGACTGTAATAAACGCCCCCTTTTGAAAAATGCACCGCCTCCGGGGCGTTTATTAGGAACAATAC
The DNA here is from genome assembly GCA_023653785.1 of Ophioderma brevispina. NCBI lineage: Eukaryota > Metazoa > Echinodermata > Ophiuroidea > Amphilepidida > Ophiodermatidae > Ophioderma > Ophioderma brevispina. The sequence goes on along the minus strand of JAMKCH010087612.1, from coordinate 3,077 downwards.
GGTATGCTTATTGGATAAAAAATTTGAACTGACAGGAATTAGAGTAACTTGCTCCCTTTAATTATTATCCCCCTGGCTTGAAAAGCAGAGGGTGATTTTGCAATAGTGCACATGTCCATATGTATGTGTGTGTGTTCCAGTTTGGTCAGGTCTACTGTAAAGAAAGGTATTGCCCAGGATAATAAGGCGCTTCACACTGAGCAGGTGATCAATCTACTTTTGCGATGGATCGCCATTTTTGAAGACTAGTACAGCCATTTTCTGAATACTAGACGCGCATGAGCAATAACACCTTAGGTGCGATGTAAAAGCTTTCCAAAGGAAGGATTTAATGCAGGGGCGGATCCAGGATTTCTCAATAGAGGGGCGCCAAATTTTCCGGCTCGCTGCGCTCAACGGGTAGACCCAATTTTTTTCCCACTCGGAACGAAATTCTGAAGGGGGGGTTCAGTACAAACTTACCACAGCGTCGGTTCCAGACGTCTGGCGCCCTACTGTACCATCATTCTTCAACATCTAAAGGGCGCCCCGTGCATGTAAAGGGCATTTTCATACATCTACAAGTGATGACTTATCTCTTTCGTTTGATTCCTCACAGAAATTGTGCATTTTTCGTTGTAAAATTGAATGGGATGAACAAGGAAATTCAACATTCAACAGTCTCTTGCATAAGTCTGCTTAGCGGATGTGTGTGTGTGTGCTGTTATTTGAGGAAACACAACAGCAATAAGTGATGTGATTAAGTAAACTGAGTCTGCCAAAGTCGATCAGATTCAATTTTTACTTTTCCATGTAACTGTATGCAACATTTAAAAGGCTACATTTTGCTGAAACCCCCCCCTTTGAAATTGACCAATTAATTCCAAAGATATAATCAGTTGAATGGTGGTCAAAACAATAGGAAGCAAAAGACATTTTTCTCTTTGTTTGGCTATATCTCAAAATCAATATTTGCAACTTTCGACTCATTTTGCTTGATCACATCACATATGTGTGTCAGAGTTGGCAAAGTATTATGAATTTGGAAACTGGTTTGAAATCTACAGATAGTGATAGATCGCAAAAGTGGATTGATCGCCTGCAAAAAAAGCCTTAATAATTCACACTTTAATTAACTGTTGTGGTTGTGCTTGCAGACTTGAGAATTGCAGAGATGCGTGAAAGTCTCAACGCAGACTTGAAGTCATGTGAGGCCAGCACCAAGAAAGAGGCTCAGAAGGAAAAGGAGGATGCTGTCAGAGAGGCAAAGAAGAAACAGTGGGTAAGACGCTCTCTTACAACCACAAACTATTGTAGACACAGGAGCAATTCTTAGCTCATACAACATTAGATGAGCTAATTGGATGGTGAGCACTGTGCTTGTCTCGTCTAAAGGTAATGAAGGGTTATTTGGGGTTATTGTGTGAAGTAGTGTCTAACCGATCACCCTAATAATCTGTTATACCGATTACAGATTTTAAAATTTCAAAATCGGTTCATTCCGATTCCGATTTTTTCTGTGTATTTTTTTTGCGTTATCATCGCAGTTTTCGACAGCCAAAAGCTGCCAGAAAGTAGCAGATCGATTTAGGTAAACCACTAAAATGGCGAAATAGTAAGTTAGGAACAACATACACACTCTTGTGTACATAAAATAATAATTGATTGTTTCAGTTTCGATTAATTTTCACCGTTTGGCCATCAGTTTGGGACAATTTTAATTCAAGTTTGGATCTCTTTGATATTAATTTAATCGGTATAGAAAATCGGTAAAAAATGAGAAATTTGCCGATACCGATCAGATACCGATAAGGTCATAATCAGCCCGATTTCAGAAATACCGATCATATCGGTTATTCTCTAGTGTGAAGGAATGGATAACTTCCACAGTTGGTCAGATTAATCATAAATCGGTGGGGGTTGGGGGTTGTCATATATCCAGGATTAAGCTGTTGAAGACGGATCTTGTAACAGTCATTATTTAAATTGCCTAAGATTCAGCTTTATCCACAAAAATTAATGGGCATTACCAAATTTACTGAGAATATTTCAGGAGTAGGTTATATGAGGTGTTCAGAAATTAAAGGTCAGAGGTCATAGTTGAAAAATGTCTAAAATGCTGATCCATCCACAAATATAAATTTATCAAATTTTCTTAAAAATGATGCTTAGGAGTAGTTTGTAGTTTTTAGGAATAAGAGGTCAAAGGTCATTTAGAGGTCACTATTGAAAATCTTAAAAGGCTTTCAAAGAAGTCAACAATTCAGCAGTGTTGCATGATCCTTGAAGAGTGGGTCATATGGGATGTCCAGGAATGTGCTCAAGGTCAGAGGTTATCTAAAGGTCACTTGAGGTCATTATGAAAAAACATGTTAAAATGCAAGAAATTTATCTGACAAATCACTCTTATTTTATTACAGTGTGCTCAGTGTGAGCAGGAGGCTTATTTCTACTGCTGTTGGAATACCAGCTATTGTTCCTACCTGTGTCAACAGAGACACTGGTCTACACATCAAAACTTATGTCAACAACCAAATACACAGAATGGGGCACAGGTAAGGTCAAGAGTCAACCACAATTTTAACCCCCTGAGGTCTATCGGCTGATTTGTGTGTCTTGTGCCGCAAGTAGAACGGCACATAGGGATTACTTTTGTAGTATGCGTGTCTGTGTGCATGTGTGTATGCGCGCATGTGTGTGTGTGTGCATGCATGTGTGTGTGCGCGCATGTGTGTGTCTGTCTGTTTGTGGCACTTTTTTTTGCCAAATGCTTGGGCTAATTACAACCAGTAGAACTACTGGCCCAAGCTTTATATGGATATGCACCAATTAAAGGTGCGTGTTCCGATCGTCTTTGGGACCCCCCCCCCCCGATTTAACCAGAAGTAGTATCGATTTTGATATCAGATGAAAGGCCGTATTTTTCTCATTCTCGTCATGAAATTTGAGCCCTCAAATCCATTTCATTCCCAAGATATAAACAAAAAACTGCCGTTTTAGTGGTTAACCATCAATATTAGCACAGTATTGAATAGGGCTTTGCAACATGCATTATTGCATCTACCATCAAAACCGCAAGTTTGTTTCCCACGGTACTT
>JAMKCH010087610.1:0-11467 GCA_023653785.1 Ophioderma brevispina | reverse complement strand
GAAAGAAAGAAAGAAAGAAAGAAAGAAAGAAAGAAAGAAAGAAAGAAAGAAAGAAAGAGGATGGAAGAGAAAAGAGAAGGGAGAAGCAAACAAGAAAGAAAAGAGGGAAAGAGGTAACAATAACCCATGAGCTTCTGCATGTTACCCGCTCCCCCACCCAATCTTCAGATTTTAGAGGCGTCAGTAAAAAAATGGTTAACTGGCGAGTGAAGCGGGCATGAAAATTATTTTTTGGTCGGTACGTTACATGACCAGTACATTCACAAATCCGTGCCCCGCCAACATAATTCTGGCTACGCCACTGCATGGTACAGGAATCGGAAGAATCGGAAAACCTCTTGAAACTTGCCCATTCCCTCCGTTGCGCATGTACATCGCAGTCAGTGTCGAATAAGAGTAGGGTGTATACCCCTGACTGTTCCCAATCTCTAGGGCTCTAGATCGGGTTGGTACATTTTGTGACCCCACTTTGTCTGCACCCACTTTTTCTGCACCCAGTTATGCTCAGAATTCAGCAGCCTTTACGGAATAAAGTACAGTATCACGTGCACTTTATTCCGTCAAGGCTGCTGAATTCTGAGCAAAACTGGGTGCAGAAAAAGTGAGTGCAGAAAAGTGGGGTCACAAAATGTACCAACCCCTCTAGATCTAATCAGCGGTGCAAAATACTGAGCAAGGGCCGACCACTTTTATGAATTAACCCTCGTTAGGGAATTTTTCTCCCGGTGCAAAATGATGCGCGATTGTGTTGCAAAATGATTTTTGGTAATCGGTTTACAAGAATTCGGACCCACCACCTTTTCCTGGTGTAGGGTAAGCCGCCAAAGTTGAGGTGTGGGAAGCCTTCGTAAAGTATTAGGTACACCGTAAAATTGCTTTTATCAGTAAAAGTATTGTATTCATATTATTGCGCTAAAACTTCAAATTTAACTTATGTTTTTCTTACTTTTTTGGCATGCAATCCTGTAAGAAATGATCGTTTGTGTGATTTTAGCCAAAATAGTAATTTTCCTATACTTTTGTACACAAACCTGATTTCACTAAATTGCGGGATTTTTGGTACTTATTTAATATTTGATAGACCCATAGCTATCCATTGATACCAAAAATCAAGGCCATACAAGGTTTAGTATGGAAAATCGATTTTTTTTTTCCTTTGCTTTTGTTTTGTTGTTGTTATGTGTTTTCTTTGCCACCCAGTGGCCGACCGTCCACCCTTCCTCAAATACCAAAATCAAGGTCATACAAGGTTTGGTATGGAAACTCGGTTTGTTTTTTTCTTTGGTTTTGTTTTTATTTGTTTTCTTTGCCACTCCTCCTCAGATAATGCTTGTTGACAAACATACCTGGACAACGGGTTTCCTGTCCCGTCCATTCTCCAGTCTCATTATTACAGACTCTTATAGTACTTCCAGTCAATTCGTAGCCAGGGTTACACCTCATGGCGCATGCGCTGTTCACTGTGTTACTGCATTCCCCAGAAATTAAAATACCGTTAGCAGGAGGGTGAAGTGGTGGACACAGAATCTCTGTCAAGAAAAGGTACCTATATTCCTTAGGATTTTTAAAAACTAAACAATATCTGCAAGAACGGTATCTAATTAGGCCAACAACCAATCTATGGGAATAATATTATATTATATTCTCTTATTTCCTGGACACCATTGACTCAATTGTCCTGTTAATTGAAACATTATAATGGAAATTTATAAGGCCAAGAAAAAAGTTTGTCTCAGAAGACTTACTTTGAAATTTAAAAAAATAGAAAGAAAGGGAAATTCAGCCGCGAAGTGGCCTAAAAAATATAAAAAGTGAGTCAAAAATGCATTTTTTAAAATTCCACATTTCGCATAGCATTTTCCAAAAGAAAAAAAAAGGCATTTCGCATTTGGTTTTTTTTTTCACATTTCTTCTGAGGCAAACGTCACGGTGTTTTTATTTTGGACTAAAGCGCCATACTCCTGTCCAAAGGTCGTTCACTGAGCTTAAATACAAGCAAAATGACAACAATGTAGAGAAGGGAGAAAATTACAAAAAAAGATGAATCAATAGCAGAACCATTACATTCCAAATGGATTGTTAAACAACTTGGTTTTCAGAGAGGGGTACATCAACACGACAACATTGACACCGTAACGACACGACATCATAACATGGAAAAAATAAAAATCGGTTGTACCGATTCAAAATACCGGTCCAAAAACTGATTTTTAAATTGCGACCAAATTTCTCCCGCCCCAAAATGGAGAAATTACTTTCTCAAAGGACTTCCTCCATAAATTATGGCTCATAGGTGAATATAGATAATACCCGGGAAATAATGTATATTATAGGCCCGCCTGCAGGCCTTTTAAGCAGTGAGGTTCAAAAGAACTGATTTCTTAAAGGTACCGGTGTAAAGAAACTGAGTGTCCCTCATAGGAGAGTGTCCTAGCTACCATAGCAACATGTACGGAATAAACCGTGACCTTATAGACGATGCCATTTGGGTACAGTGCTGAAACAAATGATGCATACAACACTCAATGGGGAACACAATAGACAGATGGGTGGTAGGACATTCAGTCACACGGACACTGTAGTATATGACACCGGCATTAATATTTAACAAAAGTATAATATTATGGTACAAACCTAAAGATGACAAATGTAATTTACATTCTGTAAAGATACTATATCCAAACAGGCTTCTGTTGATAGTAATGACTTCACAAAGTCGAGTTACGTGCATTTTCTCTATACCAAGTATGTGTGCTGTGCAGAGTGCATTTTAACATTCACGTTTCTATGGAGAATGTCCGTCAACTTCTTGTAATGTATCCCCAGGTATACAGTGTGAGTCAAAAAGATTGTTCCCCGATGAAACAAAAAATATTAAAAATATTTGTAATCTTTTTAGAATATACTCTATATTAACAAATATTGACTTCTCAATCACCATGTCAAAAATTCCGAGATTCATGCATTTCATTTTCAAGTTATGGCTTCATTTTAGAGGGCTCCCAAAATGCCACGTGTACAACTTTAGTACAGTAGGTCTAAACATGTTAACAGTGTAATTCACAAACCAGGATCCAGAAAAACGAGAAAGGCAAAGAACTTTCTTGTTTGTTGCATTTATTCACGATAGAGATATTGAAGCACAAAATTTAATAATATTTATCATGAAAGAAAATTGTTCCAAAAAAAGTCTGACCTTTGACCTTTGGCCAACTTGGGTGTATCATTTAAATTGAAACCTGGTTTTGGTGTGTATTTTTCAATATCTTTTTGTTTTGCCTTAGTTAATAGTTAAAAACGAGTTCATTCCAAACCTTGAAGAATTACAGACAGTCAAAATAGAATTGCGCTTGTTGTTGCATTAATCATAACTTAATAACTGGCATGTGTTATACTCATTGGGGCATTTATTACCATTTATCCACCAGTGTGTAAAGCACACATTAGGTATCCCACTTGAAATTTGCGCTTCAATAACAAAATCAATAGAATCTTGTACAAAGGTAAATCTTAGGGCCTTTATTTAAATGAGATATTGATTGCCTGAGCCAAAATGAAAAAATCAAAATTCCTGTGAAAGCTATTTAAACGTACTTTTGAAGTATTTACAGCTTCCTTGCACAGTTTGACAAGAAAAAATCAGATATTTGGGGAACAATCATTTTGACTCACACATTATCTTTCAACAGACATTTTTGGAATTTTCCGCAAAATGTAAACGTGCCCAGACCCCGTCAACAGTAATAATGTAAACTTAACTTTTGACATGTGCAATGTGAAAAAATATCATATATTAAGTGATGACCTATCTGAAATGTGGCTGAATGCAATCTCGAAAACTAAGCTGATCTAAGTTGAAAGATGTATGGCGATTGAGATACCAGGAAAATTGATGGTGTTGACATAAAAGTGTAATGTAATCGCCCACAGCAGGCGATAATTGTTTTGGTATTTGACGCCTCATTTTTTAAATGCCCACTGGGTGAGATTAGATTAGGTTTTCCGGAGGTAGATGTTTGATATTACTAACAGTTTCCCTGGCATTTCGTCTGGAAAAAAAGTAGTAGTAGTAGTAATAGCAGTAGGAGTAGTAGTAGTAGTACCGTGTGTCCCAAAAAAAACGCAACACTTGGTGGCAGGCGCCATAAGTTTTGAACAAAAGCACATGACTACTTGTCCTTTCTTGTAAGGTAAGAAGGGACTGTTAGCTAATATCCCTGAAAAGTTCATAAAGGTAGAGTCAATATTTTTAAAGATATGACCCCAGAAATCAAGTAACCTGCCGGACCCATTTAACCAAATTGAGGCGCTATTAACTACAATACGGCACTGTACGTGTATGTTGCGCTAAGAAACCACCAATATGAATCTGTAAGTCCCAACATACACGTCCACCATGTTCCCCTTTTTTAAAAGACAGGTGCTGCAACAAAATATTAACATATGAATGTTTCCATTGACAATAACAGCAAAAAACATGCATTTTAACACACTTAAAAGATCGAACTAGGAATGTATGATCAACAAACTCTTTGTATTGTCTAAATAAGACTGCATTGGATTAGAGCTAATCATTCATCATTTTGTGACGGCGCACAAAGAGTTATCTTAACCCAAATTTTAATGAGAGAATGAATATACTGATATTGTCATTGAGTTTTGTGTTGAAAACATAGGTTTTACCTTCATAAAGTTGAGAATGTAACATTATTTTCAGTAACAAGCAAGTTGCAGCCAAACGCATTTGTCATTTAATGTAATGTGGAGTTTGTCTATGACTCAATCTGTTTAATCATAGTTTTATATCTTCTTGAAACATATTTTTATCACCAATAAATTAATGTTTTATTATTATCAATTAAATAATAATTATGTAAATGCAGTCATTTGACCCAGTAGAAGTCGTTCTGCAAGAAATTTAGGCAAGTAAATGTTGATTGCAATCAATATTGTATTTGCCATTCTGTTCTTCATTGCCAGTCTTGTGGATAACCAGCTCCTCATTTTTGTAAAATGGGTTCTGCGGGTTACTTGATTATTGGGGGTCATATCTTAAAAACTATTGACTCTACCTTTATGAATTTTTCAGGAATATTAGCTAACAGTCCCATCTTACCTTACAACAAAGAATAAGTAGCCACATGCTTTTGTTCAAAACCTATAGCGCCTGCCACCAAGTGTTGCGTTTTTTTTTTGTGACACGCGGTATAGCAGAAGTATTAGAAGCTGTAGCTGAAGCAGCATACAAATAATAGTATTTTAAATTGATCAAATTAAAAATCTAAGGCACTCTTTTGACTTTATTTTATTATGCAAACCAGTCTAACAGTTATTTTTTACTAATTTTTTATATTCCCTTCCATGGCTCTCTCTGTCTGTCTGTCTGTCTGGCTGGCTGGCTGTCTGTCTGTCTCTCTTTCTCTCTCTCTCCGCACTTCATAGCTTCATTCTCTTTCTATCGACATTCGATTGACTTTGAATTTATTTGAAATTATTTTAGTGGGTGAGTCTGAAAAACAAAAAAGCAGTCTCTAAAGGTTTCTGTTACTTCTTTTGTCTATTGACTAGTCACGGTGCTCGGTTTTCGCGGTTATTGGCTTTCACGATCACGGTATTCAAAGAATATGGGTGAGTCGCCATATTTTTAGTTTTAGCCATACTTGAAGGCAACGTCTCAGAAAAGGCAAATTTGTCATAAATGTAATTCAATATTTACATACGTACTAGTCGAGATACAAAACAATTATAAATGTTTTTTAAACATATTCTTCTCATAATATGTATTTAAAACATATTTTTTTAAAATTGTATTACACTACAAGTAAAGAGTCAAATAAATACCTTCACATTTTCCTTGGTCAATAGTTACGAATCCTGTATTACAGCGACAGTCCTCTTCACTAGTACTTCCAAGAGGGGTGATGTGATTGGGGTCAGGACACAGGTGACACGTGCTGACCCCACCAGGAAGTGCTTCTTGTTTGTAAGTCCCTGAAGGGCAGGCTGAAAAAATACATTTTTGTTGTTAGACTTTAGTACTACAATGTATCAAAAAATGATCAGTACTAGTAAAATAGGGGGTTTGTTAGACATCAGTACTACGGTGTGTCCCAAAATGATAGTAAAATAAGTGTTTTCGTTAGATTTCAGTACTACACTGTGTCCCCTAAAATTGAGACATTAATAGTAAAATAAGGCATTTTGTTTGACTTCAGTTATTTCATGTGTCCCAAAATTCTTTTAAAATATTTTTAGAATCCAGTACTATATTGTATCCGTCCTAAATAGAGTCATTGTTGTTGGCATCCTTCAGTCAGGACTGTCAAACAAAGGCTGATGTTGATTTTGTCGACCAGCTGATCTTCTAGTTCCCTTTGCATCATATGCATCTCTAACTGTAAGCTCACCACTTTCCCGTCCTTCTGCTTTCATGTCACTCTTACAGATATATACGAACCTTTGTTACGGACGGCCTCTGCTTCTTTCAGCAATTAATCATACCATAAAGAAGATGTCTTTGATCACAGGAGTTTGAAAACCTTGCAGTGTTTAAAGGTGCAACGAGAGATTTCACAAATCAGGTGTCCCTAAAAAATCGAAAGTACTGATTTTGGCCCTAATGTAAAGCTTTCCATCAAAAATATCCCCAAAGTGTTTCTTTGGTACAAAAAATGTGGAATTTCTAATTTCGTATAGGAGCAAATACGAAATTCGGTCTCTGTTTTATATTGAAATATAAGCAAATCAAAATCCCATTTTTCTCTCTTTTAAGACATTTCTGTAGCCAAATACAAGTAAGAAATCTATTGAGTGTCTAATCTATATGAAATTACTCTTATGACATAATATTTGGGTGCATCAAAATCTCTCTTTGCACCTTTAAGATGTGGCTATCAGATCTAAAGAGAAGTTATACGGCTTTAATTTGATACCACAAATGATAGGTTTCTGAAGAATTTCCATTTTGGCATAATTAAGCAATATTAAATATTAAAAAAGGGGGCCTGGGCATATGACGTCATCAATGAGGGCCGATTTTTGGACACCCCTTCTAAGTTTCCTCAAAGGAATATCTGTACCAAGTTTCGTGCTTTTGTCCAGAATTGCACCCTTTTTATGGTTATCCAATACACTAAAAACGATTTGAATACACCCTACATGTATTTAGGTTCTCTTTATCATTGTTATCAGACATCAGATGTGTGTAAAATAGCAAACTTGTCACGGTAGAGAGATAAATGTGAGCTGCAATACCAAGGAATATGATAAGAAATTAAATTCCAAAAGATAGCATTGGTATGATATCATGAGCAATACAATTCATGTATTGATAGTAAAAGCGCATCTGGTGACATTTCATAACAAACTTATTAAAAGTTCATACGCTGGCTTGAGGTGACACACTGACACTCATCGTAAAATGAATATAAGGCCAACATCTATCTATCTAACGGCCGCAGCCGAGATGCTGTTCACCATGTAGCGCCAAATGTCCCTGTTTGTCATTAGGTTGGGGATGTCAGATGGATCCTGCCGGATGTCTCGAGCAATCACATCAATGTAGTTAAAGGGGCGACGACCCCTGTTTTGGCATGGTAACTTCCAACATGTGACTCTGAGACTACTTGGTCAATCGCACGATGACAGTGACCGGCAAATCGTGCACGGCGTTGGGCAACATATTGGACCATTTTTGGGGGTGACACTCATCGAGAAAATTAATGTGAGACCAACACATTAGACCATTTTTGGGGGGTTACACTCATCGCAAAATGAACATAAGGTCAACACATTGGACCATTGTGTGAAGAGATTGGTCACTATTGAGCTATTTCATGGAAGACCCTACTGGGAACATACACATCAAATAATATTGAAACGTCCTTAATATAGGGTGAGTCAGGAAAAAAATCGACCGTGATTATGTGTCATTTTGTAACATAATACATGTGGGTTACAAGCTCAAAGCTTATTATTAGCTTTAATTTACAGCAAAGATCATTCACATTCTGCGCCCCATCTACGGATTCACATTAAAACGACCGCCATTCAGGGAAGTCTGCTGCAAATCAATGCCCAGAACGAAATTCTGTATTTATTGAGTGCAGAATAAATGTGCCGATATTTTATCCCACAAAATGCAGACCCAATTTACAATATATCTGTAAAAATCAACGGATAATACTCTTTCAACACTTCAACTTGTTAATTTGTATATTTTACACGCAAAGATATACGACGCGTTACACAAGATTAACACTAGAACACGTTAGAACAGGTGTTAGTGTTAATGATGATTACACTTTAAAGCGGCACTGTCACATTTTCACAAAATATGAAGTTTCTTCAATTTGCTTGCAAATGATAGTCTAGACCATTTGAAGAATAGATACATGTTTTATACATAAAATAGCATGCCCCCAAACAAATAGGGACATCAATAAGAGGCTAAAGTCATCCAAGTAATTTGTAAGCTAACTTTACGTTTGCTGTAACTTTTTTCAACAAATGCGTCTACAGCCTGTCTAAAAAAAAATTGTACAATCAGAAACCGATTTTTTTTCAATATTATATCTCATCATAAGTAAGTCGTTTTGTACATCACATTAAAGAGAAAAGACTAGGCTTTCCAGGATTTTTTGTTTCATCTCATTTGCTTGTTTCAATCGGGAGATAACTCCAGTTTACTGCGGAACACAAAAATCGAGTTTGTGCCACTTTCTGGTTGAGGGAAAACGGTAAAAGAATTAGTTAAACATAAGTTATTCACATTTGAACAGATGTGAAATTCTTTAAAAAGCGATTAACTTCATAAAGAAACTCTAAAATATACGAAAACAGTTACGTAATGGTGGGAGTTATGATCAGTAAGTTCTGATAAAGTGAATAACATTCAACATAATGTTGTTTGTTAGAAGAGAACCATGAGCGTACAGCAACCTGGAGGAGAGAGTTTTAAGGTCTTGAAGTATCATGAAACATAAATTCCTACCAAAACCTTGATACTTTGCTTCCAAATTCAAATTTTTATTGACTTCAACAATTAGTAAATGCATAAATGCGTAAATGCAATATTTTAAAACCATTTCTTTGGATTTTAAGTGTTTATTTTGGTTGCAATTACATTCCTTCTGGCATGATTTTCACAGATACCAATTTTGTAATAAATTCAAAGCTCCATTTCATTGACGTGCAATAAATATTTGTATTTTATTATTTATGAAAAGAAGACATTTATCATTGAACTGATTATGTTGACTATTAAAACTTGTGCCGATAAAACTAGACTTCCTTTGTTTAGTTTAATCTGTGTTTTGTTTCTTTTGTCAAGTTGCAATCGTTTGTGGCACAAAATCGACTTTGGTGTATCGCACTAAATTGATTATATCTCTGGATTGACAAATGCAAATAAGATGAAACAAACACCAATGGAAAGCCTGGTCTTTGTTCCTTAATATTATGCCAAGTAAGAATGACTTATTCTGAAATTTCATATTTAACCAATTTTTTTTCTGATTGTACCACTTTTTTGAGACAGGCTGTATTACATGAATATCATAGACTCCTACTCATTGATATTAAAACAACAAAGGTCACAGTATACCGGTCAAACAGGGTGCATGCCGAGGGAATCAGCTCCGGCGTGTGTTTTCTGGTGATAAACGCCATGTACTAGCCAAGTTCAACCAAATAGAATATACTAGTTCTGTTTTCGAACATTGAACACTCTCTACATTGTGAACACTTACCTTACTATTGTATATATATATATATATATATATATATATATATATATATATATATATATATATATATATATATATATATATATATATATATATATATATATATATATATATATATAATGTATATTAACAATTGTCGGATATTTGAAAAATGTTGGCTGCGAAATATGCCGAGTTTATTTTTGTGCATATATACTAGACTTACGTTGACATCCGTCTCTTAATCCGTTGCCATAAAGACCAGGTGGGCAGACGCACTCATATTGCCCTGTATGCGTGCCACAGCGACAAGTAGCCGTTACGTCACAGCACTGATCCTGCTCTTGACAAAGTGACGAACATTGGTCATGGGTCTCAAGGATAAAATCACCAACCTGGAGATCTTTCAAATTAAAAAAAAATAATCATTAAAAAAAATAATCATTAATCAGTTGTTCGTTTCCGGAGTTATGAAATACAATGTCCCAGTGACCTGACAAGCGGCTAGGGACCGATCAGGTAATATCGTACTTGGCGTATTTGCAAATCGCAGTTCAGTCGGTTGTGAAATTTCTATTGTAATATGTAAGTCTACAATTATAGATTAAATTTGGCGACAGAAGTGAGATTCGAACCCACGACCTTTACGTTACAAGACGAGCAAAGATATTTTATATCATACAACAGAAAAAAAGTAACCTTAAATAAACTAACCTAAACAGCAACACTTAACAGAATTGAATAGAAAGGAGTAACATCTCTCCTCCTGTTACCTTCATGTAGGGCCCGTCGAGCCAGTGCCTCAAACTCTGTGAAGTTATCAACAATGTAACAATGCTCGTTTGACGGTTCCGAAGACATGCGAAGTAACTCCTGCACATTACCATTTCTGATGCCGAATGTAAAGATCTCCACACCATTGTCTTTTAGAGACTCAGCATGAGGTAGAGGGTTCCCACCATTCGAGTAACCATCTGTTACCAAGAATACAGCCTTAGTGGATTCTGGTCTTGCATGGGAAAGTACAGTCTAGAACAAAATAATAAATTTACTTGTAGTAAGTACATTAAAAGAAGGATGGTCCGGCTTAGTCATATCTAGTTTAGACGGCCGGCCAAAGGACCAAAATATGACTTTTGACGGCGTTGTTTGTTACAAAGGTCCAACCTAGTGGATTCATACCACCATGGGATGTATATCAACGTATGGGTGTTGGCCTTTCTACATTTTTTATTTTAGGGTACAAAATGGCCAAAAAAGGTCAAAATTGTCCAAAAATAGGTAAATCAGTCAAAATGCATTCCTTTCTTCAAATAATGTATCAGAAAATGTCTATTTACCTTCAAAGGAGTCATATTTAAGTGTATGAAATGGAAGTCACTCCAATTGATAAATTTTGGGGTCAAAATTGCCAAAAAAGGTCAAAATTGTCCAAAAATAGATATATCAGTCGAAATGCATTTCTTTCTTAAACTAATCTATCAGGACATGTCCATTTACCTTCAAAGGAGTCCTGTTTAAGTGAATATAATGGAAACCATTTCGATTTTTAAATTTTGGGGTCAAAATGGCCAAAAAAGGTCAACATTGTCCAAAAATAAGTAAATCAGTCGAAATACATTCATTTCTTAAAATAATTGATTAGAACATGTCCATTCACATTCAAAGGAGTCATATTTAAGTGGATAAAATGGAAGCCATTCCGACTTATAGATTTTGGGGGTAAAATTGGCCAAAAAGAT